>JAQIWA010000964.1:0-22876 GCA_034693305.1 Eueremaeus valkanovi
GGTGGTTCCAGAAGCGCTCGGGTTGGGTGACCTCGGCAGAGGCCGATCACCGCAGATGGACACGGAGTGCGCTTCAATATGATGACACCGTACTTATAAATAAGTCTCATACACCTGTTGCCAGACTGTTCAGCCAATAATTATATTATACTATTATAAAGGGTCAGGGGGTATAGGGGGGTGGTTAAAATGGTGGATTTTTAGCCAAAACCCTGGTTGGGTATTATGGGGTATTTTGAATATAGCTTTACTACAGTGTGTTTGATAAAGTAGAACAAGTTCAACTTAACCCTCCAATGGCAACGTGAGGTATTTTAATCCTACAATGTTCTCAAAAAAGTATTACAAATAAACTACAAATTAAAATTATTTGAAATTTCATGACATCCTCAATTATTTATCTGGCTACAATATAAGATAAAATATAAAAATTTTATAGTAAGTATTTTAAATTAATTATTTAAAGCATAGCTGAACGAAAAACGCCCAATGTTTCCGAACTCTGAAGTATTTATATTTATCCTTAATCAGTGATTTTATAAAAACGTAAACAAAATGGGCGACTTTTCTGCTTTGCTTATAACGATTGCAGTGAAATTCCCGATCAGGAAGAGTTTGATGTCAGACAGAGTCGTATAAATTTGAAATACATTCAACAATCAAATGTTGGGATAATAATGCACCAAATGCTTAATATAAACTTTAATAAAAACAGATATTGCAGATACTATTAGTAATTGCATAATATATGAGGTTTAAATTTAAAATTGATTCAAGTATGATCTATAATATTTTTGACAAACAAATTTCATTATATCTTTATTAATCAAAATTATATATTGGTAGTGAATTTTAAATACGATGCTATTAAGCAGAACCAGTAAAAGTGTCGACAAAAGCAAAGGAGTAATTCTATACCGACTTTGCTGAGATGTTTCTGAAATTTCGATAAGTTTAAGAAAAGAGGACCCGGTTAATAGAATAATCTATAAAAAAATAAATAGTTGAACATTATATAAGAAATTTGGCTTAATAAAATTTAATTTGAAATTTAATCTCTTATAAATACGAGATAAATTGTGTTTATCAAGCTTATTTGAATGTATTTATACACTATCAGTTTAATTAAGTTGAAATTAAAATAATTCTGAGTAAAAATGAATAAATTTTTATTTGAATGAAAACTGATAAAAAATAAATAAGAAATCTTTGGTAATTGCTAACAGTTGCTTTAATATTGCGATTTTAGCTTTTAAATGTTTTGAGCTGTTTTTGAAGCAGCTAATCCTGACATATATATACAGTATAGGAAATAACTATCTGGGATTGCTAAAACTTGAATAACTTTTGAATATGTAATTCGATTTTTAAAAGGTTTCACCAAGTTGTAGCCAGATAATTGTCAATTTTCATAAAATTACCAATCTTTGAAAAATAACAATGGATGGTACCTTTAAGTGGCAACAAAATTTGACGTGTATGCAGGTTATCCTCTCATTGATTTCATATAATTACATAGAATATCGATTTAGTTTTTTACGTGGATTACGAATATCCTAATGAAATTTTCTTCACTTGACTACTTTTTGAGTTATTTAACTTCAAAATCAGTGAATTTTCAAGTTTGAATGAATAATTCTCTTGAACTATACAAGATAGAAATATTTTAAATTTATATTATTATACTAAACTTAATGTCCTATAAAACCTGTTAATTCTGTCCATTAATTAAGTGACTCATTTTTCAAGAAAAATATTTTTGACGTAATTTATGGATGTGATTTCCAGTTCTTATAGGACATTGAGCATAGTCTGATGAAATGAAATCAAAATGATTCTATCTTGTATAGTTCAAGAGAATTATTAATTCAAACTTGAAAATTCTCTGATTTTGTAGTCAAATAACTCAAAAAGTAGTCAAGTGAAAATATTTTCATTAGGATATTCGTAATCGTAAAAACAATCGATTTGATATGTAATATCAAATCAGTGAGAGGATAACTTGCACATACGATGTCAATATATGTTGCTAATTAAAGGTATTATCCATTGTTATTTTTCAAAGATTGATAATTTTATGAAAAGTGACAACTATCTGACTACAACATGGTGAAAATATTTTCAAAATCGAATCTTCCATTCAAAAGTTTTAGCAATCCCAGATAGTTATTTCTTATACTGTATATTCGGAACAAGCACGATTCATCCTCGTGTTAGCACATTTCCTCACAAGCTGTGTTTTTTCTGTATAATGAAATATTTGACTTCAAATATATATATACCTGATTGACCGACAAATTATCAAGCATAAATAGCAGACCTTAATAAAATCCAATAGTCCCAGAATTAATCTTTTAAATTATTGATTGAATATATAAAATAATTCAAAGTTCATTATTCAATTATTGATTTATTGGACATACCTTGAGTTTTTTCTTTGGAGAAATTTTCGAAATTAAAACTTCCTCGAATACTCACGCAAATACTAGCAGGAGTAGTTGACTTCTTTCAAAACAGTTGACGCAGAGATTAATAGGATTTAAAGTATCGTCTACAAAAGGCAAAAACAATAACCTACTGCTTTTTCATTACAATATGTATTTCTTCGAAAATTATAACAAAGAGAACCATTAATTACTACAATTACTGGAAATCACCGGAACCCCATCACGGAAGATCAGCTTTTGTTGAGTGAACGGGGTCCTTTATAAACATTAATAAATTCATATTCAAATTCAAAATATTATAAATAAGAATTGGGACCAATTTTTATTAAAATCGATAATTTCTTGGTGAATTGAATCCAAGATTTCTAATCTATTATCAATTTTTATGTTGATTATAACCCAGAAATTATTAAAAGCCAATGTTTTATTCAATCTTTTAAGTTTAAGATTGAGAAAGTAACAAATTACATGAAAGTACATCAACTGAGCTATAATATAATTTCCTCTGATATATGAAAAAATCCCAACAAATTCGCCAAGGAACTTTATATTGTAGCCAGATAAATAATTGAGAATGTCAAGAAATTTCAAATAATTTTAATTTGTAATTTATTTGTAATACTTTTTTGAAATAATTGTGGGATTAAAATATTCCTCGTGGCCATTGAAGGGTTAAGTTGAACTTGTTCTACTTTATCAAACACACTGTACTGTCAAAGTTTTATAACTCTGATTTTCTTATATTTGAAAAAATATTGATTATTTGAAAGTATTTGAGTAAATACTTAGTGTAAAAATATTAATAGCATCAAATTTGAACTGACTTATAATTACAATGTATTTTTTAATCACTATTTATTGCAAATGTTTTAAAGAAATTAATTGTTATTTTATTCAAATAAGTGCTGAAAATAAACATAAGTTTTTCCAGAAGTTTAGCTCAAATTTGAAATGTATTTCTTGTTATGGTGGATTGATTCCCATAAAAAATGAATTCAAATTGAATTCAACTTATATTCAGAAAAGTTTGTATTCAAAAATATATTTGATGAGAAGATGAATCAGTTATTAATAAAGAATTTGAAGACCTTTCAATTCGCATACAGAGACCAAGACATGAATTTTTTAAAATCATTTGTTAATAAATATAAAAATAATTTAAAATCTATTTATATTATAACAAATTCAAAAGTTTCACAAAAATCATTCGTTTGTCTAATGAATTGCTTGAAACGAATGAAAGAATAAATAGAATTGAAAATCAGTTAATAAATTCGTGTTAAATTGAAGTCTTTTGGTACATAATAATAATATAAATATAATTCCAGAAGAAATGTTACAAATTTTGAAAACAATTGACCAAAACCTCAAACAAATTAGAAGATTCAAAATTTATCTCTATGAGAATAAAAATTATTTTGAATTATTGAGTGAATCGTTGAGTGAATGCAAACAATTAACTCATTTGGTATTATATTTATGACCGGATTTTGGAATTTTCGACACATTTTTTATATTAATTGAAAAATATTTACCAAAACTACAAAATATTTGTCTACGAAATTCAAACATTACAAACAGTGCATTGAATTCATTGTCAAAACTATCAAAACTACAATACATAAGCATCAATAATCATATGGAACAATTAAGTGATTCGTCTGTTTATGAATTAATTCCTTATTCGAAGAAAATTAGAAAAGTTAAGTTTAATTTGAATTCCTTGATTAATTTATTGAAACAAATGAAATAATTATTGGATTTGAAGATCGATTTTGTTTTTAATATTAATAATAATGAAATAATGAATCGTTTAAAAGAAATTGGACTCAAACGTGAAAAACTTGACTCGCTTCTATTTGATAATTCTCCTGGTGAAAAATTGTCAAAATATTTAAAACAATGTAAACTCCAAACGAATAAGACGATTTGAAATTAGTTTTATATTAAAAGAAATTCAAAGTTCTTTTGAAATCTCGTGTGAAATATTCAATGAATGCAAATAAATTAATTCATCTATTAATTAATCTTCAAAGCTATAGCCAACACATTATAACACTTGGGTTTCAGATATCATGTGACATCTGAAAGCCAATCAAATAAAAGATACGATATAGATGTAGAGCGAAAGCTATACGCTTACGTATACCTTTCGCTCTACTAATCTCAGTTGCGCCACTTCTCTTTCCTAGCTATATTTTCCGCCAAGCATTGACTTAGCTGGACTGATAAATCGAATGTATTGACAATTAATGTATTCATCACAATTTCAATTTCAAATTGTGAGCTGATTAAGAACCGAAACATATTCACATTTATCACATTTGTATAATTAATAAGTTTTTCAAAAAATTGACCCCTACTAACAACATCCCGAATATGACATTGACTACAATGCTATGAGGAAATGATTTAACTGAAGCTGTACTGTACTACAACTAAACGAGTTGATTGTAATATTTGTTCACCAAATACTGACATTGAATAAAAAGTGAAAATATAAAATATAATTATCATCAAGTATACTTTAAATCTATTAGTGATAATACTAAACAAGCACGACCTTATTACTAGCGAGTATACATTGATCTAGTGGTGATAATATTGACATTATAGCCATCAGAAAATTACCTATTGAAAACTTGAGAATTTCGATCAGTAGAATTATTGAGTTTATCGTTGCGTGGATGCAAAATATCAACTCATCTATTAAATTAATGAATTCTTATCAAAAAAAATTAATGACTGAGCAGCTTTGAATTGGTCGAAGAGCCCCCTCCCCTTTTAATTAAAAACCCCTTAATTAGTTAATTCCCTTCCTCTGTACACCAGTAAAAATCCCATGGGGAAAACCTATAACTTATACAGTGCAACATTGTATAACAATGGGACGGGAGGCGAACAAAAGAGAAAGGGAGAAAAAGAACAGAAGAATAGTGAAGAGAAAGAGAAAAGGAGTAAAACAGAGAGAAACAGAGAAAAAGTGATTGAGAAATAATTAGACGAGGCACGCGCATGAACGGGTGGGGAGGCCTATACAGCCCAGCCACGCTTAATAATCTCCATACTATACGCGTGGCAGGGAAGGGAAGTCTATTCTATATGCTGTGGCATTGGTTTAGCTATGTAAAGAGCACCTGCAAGCACATGCAGGTTCTCTTGACACAGCTAAAGCCTATGACAAAACATATAGAATAGACTTTTTTCTTAAGCTAAAATATTTTTGAAATAAGTTTTGCAAATATATTTTATTTTTTAAATGTTTTTAAAATGTTTCCTACACACCGTCGAAGTGCTGGTCCCCCGTATTCCACCAAGACGACTTGGCTACGGGTTCCGGATTAATCGGAGGCGGCGGCGACGGTGAAGGGAGGGAATTCTTCGGAAAGATTAAAATACCATACTTCCCAGACCGGATCCCGCGCACCGAACTCTGCCAATGGCCAACCGGCAAAAAGGACAGGGTGGCTAATTGGCTCCTACTTGGCGCACATCATAGTCCCGGAGCACAATGTCGTGCTCAGTGTGTTTTCACTTCACGATACTAAACCCCTCCCCCTACGAGCTTTATCCAATTAAATTATTCAATATCAAAACTTTAATTAACCCGAACTTGATTAAATTCAAGTCACTTATCAAGTACATATATTAGTATCAATCGGTGCTATTGAAAATTTTTAATTACTCAATAGGGGACGCTGTGATGAATTACTCGTTTTAAAAATACATTTCAATACTGCGGCCAAACTAATTACCCGAACTTGATTAAATTCAAGTCACTTTTCAAGTATTTACAGTCGGCGAAAGAAATGAAGGACATGCTTAAACGAAGCTGGAGCCTAAACAAGATAAGATAACTCTATAAAAATTTATATTTTTGTAAAGGACGTAACCAAGGAATTTTTAACCGCGGCAAGTTTTTACTGACGCCGCGGCAAGTTTTTACTGACGCCGCACCAAGCAGTGAATTACAGTGAAACTGTTTCCAGGGCAAAAACCACTAGGGTTGTATAAAATTTCAGCAATTCAAAGTGATCCTTGCTAAAAATGATCAAATACATCTATCAGGATTTTTCATAAAACGGTTAGGTTTTTGCACAGGGTCACTTTATATCTGCAAAATGGCATATTTCATAAGGGTCTGGAGCAAAAACCACATGGGATAAATGAACTCTGAGCAATGAAAAATAATCACAATAAAAAACACTTAAAACATAATTCTGGATATCACCTTGGTGTTACTGATATTTGCACAGCAAGCATTTTGAATACTTTACTACAATAAATCTGAATTGATTATTGCTGTGAAGTATGTATTCCTATAGTCAGTGATTATTATTAATCACCATTGAAATTACATTTTATCTTAATTGATCGAATATCAGTAACACCAAGGTGAAATCCAGAATTATGTTTTAAGTGTTTTTCATTGTGATTATTTTTCATTGCTCAGAGTTCATTTATCCCATGTGGTTTTTGCTCCAGACACTTTTGAATTATGCCATTTTGCAGATATAAAGTGACCCTGTGCAAAAACCTGACCGTTTTATGAGAAATCCTGATAGATGTATTTGATCATTTTTATCAAGGATCACTTCGAATTGCTTAAATTTTATATGACCCTAGTGGTTTTTGCCCTGGAAACAGTGTTAATTCACTGCTACCGGTGCGGCCTCAGTAAAAACTTGCCGCGGTGAAAAATTTCTTGGTTAGGAGCTTTACAAAAATAGAAATTTTCATAGAATTATCCTATCTGGTTTAGTCTCCAGATAGGTTTAAGCATGTCCTTCATTTATTTGACAGACTGTATTAAGTCATATAATTTTCACTTAATTACACGTATTTTTGAATATAGCAATCAATAGATCTATTGAATGAATTATTATTTGAGTAAAAACTATTTTTATAACCTGAGTGAAGTTATCTAAGGAAATGGCTGTATATCAAGCACAACCACTGACCCTATCAAAAAGGTGACATGGGTAACATCGAGGTTTAGCGTTTCTGATAAATTATTTATCAAATATTTCAAAAAATTATTCGAAATATATTGACTGAACTGAATAAGTGAACAAATACCAAGTTGAGTATTGACCTTGTAAATTTAATAATTATTTTTTGTTTAGTTTAAGAATAAATTAATTTATCTGGATTAAATTCGATAAACAAATAGAACTCGTTTAAATTTTTAATGGTATTCAACGTTTTTAATTTTCTTTTCGTAAACATTTACAATCTTGTCAAATATCCAGATCCTCTTTAATTTATTTTCCGATTAATAAATAATCATCTCAATTATAATTTTATTAACCTTGTTTATAAAGTCTTTCAAATGTATCTAGTACAATTTGCTTGGGTATTTTATGAGATTTAGGAATTTTCTGTTGGATTTAGAATTCTGAATCTATAACTTTCTTTATTAGTTCATAGAATCTTTACCTTCAAATCTTTCATCTAGGTAACATTCCGCTAATAATATAAAAGTTAATTTTTTTGTTAGAATTACAATTTTAAGAAAAGGCTTTAAACCAGGAACAAACTGACTGGATAATGACAGGAATATTTTCTAGGAGCATTTTATTTTAATAAAAATAAAAGTCTTCATTGGAAAAATCAAGTAGACAGCTTATCATTTTAAACCTATACAAGCATGCAATTTCTTGTATAAATAAATTTATATTTTATTGATTTTGATAAATATTTGCAATTTTTATTTTCATCTTGATTAAATAGAACAAGGCTGATAGCAGAATTACGTTAACTCCGCTCCGTAGAATTTTGAGTAATACAGATTTATAGATTGAGCTACCAAGGATAGTTTGTGTTTACAACATAACCGTCATTTTCTCGATCTTAAATCCACAGAGCCTTCGTCAGACAGTTGCTAGCCTTTCTCAGACATTTTCCTGCATTTCTTAGACATTTCCCTGCCTTTCCCAGCCATTACCCGTTCTTCCTCAGCTAGTTCCTAGTCTTTCACTGCCTTTCTCAACATTTTCCCAGCCTATCTCTCAGCCAGCCTTTCTCAGCAATTTCCAAGCCTCAGACATTTCCTAACATTTCTCAGTCATTTACCAGCAATTTCTCTGCTCTTTCAGCCATTTCCCTGCCTTTCTCATACATTTCTCGCCATTTCAGCTATTTCTCAGCAATTTCTCAGCCTTTCCCAGCTATTTCCCAGCCATTTTCAGCCAATTTCCTTCTTTTTCAGCCATTTCTCCGCCTTTCCCAGCTATTTCCCAGCCATTTTCAGCCAATTCCCTTCTTTTTCAGCCAATTCCCTGCTTTTTCAGCCATTTTCTAGCCCTTTTCAGCCTTTCCCTGCCTTTTTCAGCCATTTCTCCTCCTTTCCGAGCTATTTCCCAGCCATTTTCAGCCAATTCCCTGCTTTTTCAGCCATTTTCTTGCCTTTTTCAGCCATTCCCTGCTTTTTCAGCAATTTTCTTGCATTTTCAGCCATTTCTCAGCCTTTCCCAGCTATTTCCTAACCTTTTCAGCCAAATCCCTGCCTTTTTCAGCCATTTACCTGCCTTTTTCATCCATTTCTCAGCCTTTTCTAGCTATTTCCTAGCCTTTTTCAGCCAATTCCCTGCTTTTTCAGCCATTTTCTAGCATTTTCAGCCATTTTCCTGCTTTTTTCAGCCATTTCCCTGCTTATTCAGCCATTTAGCAGCCTTTTTCAGCAATTTTCAAGCCTTTTTCAGCAATTTCTCTGAATTTTCAGCCATTACTCAGCTATTTCCTAGCCTTTTTCAGCCAATTCCCTGCTTTTTCAGCAATTTTCTTGCTTTTTTCAGCCATTTCTCAGCCTTTCCCAGCTATTTCCTAGCCACTTTCAGCCAATTCCCTGCTTTTGCAGCCATTTTCTAGCCTTTTTCAGCTATTTCCAGGGGGAGGGGGTGGGGGGCGATAGGCGAAGAAACTATATACTCCTTTTTCCTTCGGAGCGGAGTTAATAACCAATTAAAAAATCTTCAAACATTAACAAGCTCTTCTTAATTTATTTTGTAAATTATAACAGAGCGTCGGCGGAGTTGTGACTCCCGCCAACCTAACAGAGCTTTGGCGGAGTAAAGACTCCCGCTATACTAACAGATCTTCGGCGGAGTTAAGGCTCCCGCCAACCTAGCAGAGCTGTGGCGAAGTTGATACTACCGCCAACCTAACACAGCTGAGACGGAGTTGAGACTCCCGCTATCCTAACGAGCTTCGGCGGAGTAAAGACTCCCGCCATCCTAACAGAGCTTCGGCGGAGTAAATACTCCCGCATACCTAATACAGCTGCTGCGGAGTAAAGACTCCCGCCATCCTAACAGAGCTTTGGCGGAGTTGTGACTCCCGCCAACATAACAGAGCTGTTGCGTAGTTGAGAATCCCGGCAACATAACAGAGCTGTTGCGGAGTTGAGAATCCCGGCAACATAACAGAGCTGTGGCGGAGTAAAGACTCCAGCCAGCCTAACAGAGCTTTGGCGGAGTTGTGACTGCCGCCAACATAACAGAGCTGTTGCGTAGTTGAGAATCCCTGCAACATAACAGAGCTGTGGACGAGTAAAGACTCCCGCCAGCCTAACAGAGCTTCGGCGGATTTGAGACTCCCGCCATCCTAACAATACTATTTTTCTCAACTCTATACTATCAAGATTTGACACAAACTATCCATTTCTATAGAATCTTATATTTGTTGAAAAGACATGAAATTAAATATCCGTTGAATTATAGGAATAACAGAAAACTATCGCTAAGAATGATATTCTTTGCGAAGTATATAATGAAACCATTATTTTATTTTTGCTTATTTTCTTATAATCTTTTATATTTAGCACTCAATTACTTTACTTATTTAGTAAAAGGAACAGGGCATTTAAATATTTATCTTTTACTCTGGTATATACCTGTCTTTATGGTAGTTTGGTGGTCATCGCTCGTATTAGCCGCAGGTCTTTTAATATGCTATTCTTTTGTTGCATACATTAGAATGAAATTCAATGAAATCAATGATAATATTATAATAAGTCTAAAGAAATCCAATACAAGACTATTGATGGCATCGATTGCTGAACACAATTACGTCGAGAGACTGACCAAAGACGTCAATCACATTACAAGAATAGTTTTGTTTATAATTTATTTCATTTTCACCTTTTCCTTAGAATTGGGTTTCTATTCGATCCATAAGAAGGGAACGACACTATTCGCACGAATAGCAATCATTATAATTGTCACCTTGTATATAATCCTGATTTTCATTATTTTGATTTCATTAGTTCGGGTCAGCACTAGAGCTCACAAGTCATATGCAATACTGTATTCATATGTGAATCGAAACAGAGTTTCATTAATATTGTAATGATTGCAAAATCATTACAGGAAACCTCTTATCAGTGTATTGAGAAATACAGTGATAAGAGGTAGAGATCATCCGGTGGTATGATCTTATGATCACTGAGATAGTGCTAAACGCTGTCAGTCCGTCACGTAAGCATCCGGACTGACAGCGTATATAAACCAAACCGAGCCTTACCTCAACTCAGAATTGTAGTTTTTGTTGAAAACTTTACTTTTAATAAATAAAAGTTTAAACTTTAAAGAGAAAGTCGTTGCTGTTTGGGGGCTCTGGGAGCCGGGACCGGCAGTCTCAGCCGCTCGGGACTGGCCGGTCCATTACAATATATAGATTGAAAATAATGGCAATCATTGAGAAACTGAGCGAACCTACAATTGGTTTCTATATTTTGGATTTGTTTCCTCTGAATAGCCTTGAATTCTCTCAATATATAAGTTTCGCAATAATTAATTACCTGATCTTAATTAACCTGTTCAGATTATTAAAACATTTTGTATATTAAGTCTTTTCAAAACCTGATAAGTTTGACACTACTGTACATACAATTCATGAATACAATTAAGAATATATTGATTATAATTTAGGTAATTATGTAACTGTTAGGCTATGATTGACTGTCTTTTAATAAATATTTTGTTTAAAATGTAATTCTATTTTAAGTTTTCTCTCATATAATGAATAAAAATTTAACATTTTTTTGAATCTTTTAAATGTATTTTAAAATTATTCACCAGAGTATGGAGAGCCTAGAAGTGTATAGCACTCTGGCACCAAAAGAAGATTTCTCAAATATTTCTCAATGTTTTCATTTTTGAATCTTGTTGCACAGATTCAGCTTTAATTTTTTATCAGCCCCTCTTATTTTCTGTTGGCGCCAGATCGCAATACACTGCTTGGCTCTGCCTGTTATATCTCTGATAAATAAATTTAAGCACAAACTACTCGTATTAAGCTTTTGGTCGTAACTCTAGTTCTGCTGTTTTTACACATTATATACATTTATAACAAGTCTTCGGCAAATGTGAGCTATGCCACACCAGAGGACTGTTAGCTCTACACATGTCTGTTCTTCGTTTTGATCGCATTTGTTGAGTTGGGAATCGTAAGACTTGTCGACAAAATTCAAAAAATCGGTTAATGATTCAAATGATGGGAATTGTGTTAACTGAGAAGAAGCAGATACTGACGCACAGGTATGCGATTAATCGAATAAATATTGACTACATATCCAGTGATTACTTATTTTCAAATTTATTTATAATTTAGAAAATGTCCACAAAAACGGGTTATAAGAACGAAGATTACGATAAGGTTTTGACTGATTGTCGAATGTATGTCCAGAAGTGGAGACAGTCTTCAATCTCCAGTCGTATAGACCTGTTGTCTGTCATTGTCTTTCCTCTGCTCATCTTTGTATGCATAATTGTATTCTTTTTTTATAATTCATAATTAATATATATTTTTTATATTCTTTTGTTTTCTAATAAAAGATCAATTTTCTAATGAGTGCTGGTATATCAAAAGATACTATAATTCTCTCTTCGTATCAGTTTTGTCAATTGTAATATCATATTTATAAATGTCAGAGATAGGCATTGGGTGGTATAACGACAAAGGTGATTAGCCAAAAAATTATGATAGGGGTAATTTTTCGCTCAAAACACGTTTTTCCCTAATTTCGCCTCCATGTCATCGAAAAAAAGAGAGTGCGTCCGGTTAATCTCAGCCAAATTTCTAGGTGGGTTTACCACTCGACTCCATTGCCTATCTCTGGTTAATGTGATACTAATTGTATTGAAATTCATTGCATAAATAGCTTTTTACACATTTTAATGAGATTTATATGAAATCAAATCCTTTTATCTGTCGACAATTATATTATTTTACTTTTTAATGAATGATAAACAGATCTAAAACAATATAATTAGAAATAAAATGAATTCAATTGTATTTCTATTTTATATTCTGCTTTTCTGTAAGTTTGGGTTAAATATTTGTCTAAACCTTAATAATAGCTTTAATTAAAATTATATATAAGTTGTATAATATATTTGAATGAAAATAAATCTGAGAATTGACTAAATATTATAATTATTTAAACTCCAGTTATGCTATCATTTGTCGATGGCTATACACACGCAGTGATTGGCAACTATAGTGATGTAATTGATTCTACTTGTGGATTATCGCGAAAATCATTGATCAGTGAACACAATTGCTTCAAATGGCATCAGCAAAACACTATACCCAGTCTCAAGTTGGGCAGAAATGCTACCGCAGGGGATGCACCATGGGTAGTTCTTTACAAAATGAAATATAAAAAAATTTGGTAAGATTATATTTCAGTGACAATTAAATAATGTATAATTTGATACTATGAACAAGTTGAATTGAGTATCACCCAGATATAAGCAATGGGTTTGATGACAGGGTAAGACAAAAATATTGGCTAAAAGAGATTCAATTAATTATCTAAAATTTCTAAAGTGTACTATTTTTGAGTTTTCGCATTTAAATTATCTAAAAACAGATGGGTCAACCTCGGAAAAATCTGAGAGGTTTTGCATATTCACATTGCTTTTCAGATAATTTAGCTCGAATATTAAAAATAATATGTTATGTGATTTCTAAATATTTGTGAAATATTTTCAGAAATATTACGAGGATAAAATTAGTTCAATATGTTTGATGATATTCCAGTGAATTTGTTGGAATCTCAGATTTAATTATTTATTTGAATCTGCTTACGTTCCTCATTTAATTCGGCCCAGATAAAACTTCAAATATTTCAAATCAGCGATTATTTATGAATGATATAGAAATAAAATGTCACAGTTCCTTTTATATTTAACATTAGGAATTACTGTACTGGTACAATTATTGATAAAGCTTGGATACTGACTGCAGCACATTGTTTGGGGTAAATATATTCTTCTTTCCTTTGCACTCGTATTCAAATCTTATACTGATTTTTCTGTTAATATAAATTATTTCGGGAAAAAAATATAAAAAATTACTGAATTATTTTATAAGGATATCATTTTAACAAGGTAAAATTTGGGTTAATACTAAGTTTCTGAGTATCTGTACAGAAAACTGGTATTCATATTGAAACCGAGAGTGACTGAACGGCCTCCCGGGCCTACCTTTGCCTCCTACTGTCCATACTGATACTTTTGACTTTTTTATGACAAAAATTGATGCCTACTGACCCCCACTCATCTATGCTGACGCCTAATGACTCTTAATAACTCTAACTTACCTCTACAGTCCTAACTGCCTCCCTTACTTCTTATTTGCCTCCCTTTGCCTTACTTTACATTACAGAAAGGATAAAGCAGAGGTCAGTTAGGGTCAGTAAGAGTTATTAGATGTCAGTATACGTCAATGTGGATCATTAGTAATGAGTTTGTGCAATAAAAGGGTCAATATGGTCAATATGGTCAGTATGGACAGTAGGAGGCAAAGAAAGGCCCGGGAGGCCCAAAGGAGACCTTAAAGGCCATTCAGTCCGACCCAATTTTATATTGATATTACTGAACATAATGAGCATATTTTTGTAATTTTTTATTCAACTGAATTATTAAATAGTATATAATTGATGCAAAAAATTCATTTCCTTTAATTTGTTTTATATTAGTTTAATATTCAGTCCACAAATAAAATGATAAAAACATCTCAAACCCAAATATAATGCATTAATACAGAGAAATGCTAAACAGTATGTACTGAATGAACGACATTAAGGAAAACCTATTAATTTAAATCTCATGAATGAATAACAGAATAGAAAATTAAAAAATACTCATTAATGTAAAAGTTAAATAAATTGAGTCTATATTAGTATTAGTATTAAATCCAGTAATGAGGAAATGGTTAAAAACATTATTAGAATACATACTACTCAAATGAATATTCCATACTTTCAAATTGATCTGTACAAAATCCTAGGAGATCATATTGTAAAATTGTTCTCAAAGTTAAAAAACAAATGGTGACTGATGCTATTTATGGAAATTAGCGAAAATCTCATCCTTAATAATTTAAATATTATATCTCATAATTTACTTAATTTTCAAAAAATAGCTAATATTTGCGCAGACAAATGGTGTCGGGGCAATTTTGAATATTATGTTGTATAAACCGAAAATATCCCTTTTCACAGGTTTCAGGTTTCCCTTTAGTGTTTTTGCGCAGACTATTGTGCAGTTCTGTACTGTAGATCAACACTGTGTTCAGGACCCATGGATTTGAAATACGATTCTGTTGTGTTATGAGAAAAAGCCAACATTACAAAAGTTTATGCATAGTAAGGTTTATACTTTACTATCATACAGTATCAGGACCAAATTTAAGTCTTTGTCAAATTTTAATAAAATTCTATTGACGAAAAATAATCTAGATTACGGGAGAACATGGATAATTTTTACATAATTAAAGTCATTTTATAATATCGAAGTTATATATAAGAATGGCAAAGTGAGACCCGGGAGGCCATTAAGTCACTCCCCTGAAACCAACCAAGAGAATTCAATAAGCTCATTTACTGTTGTTCCCTCCGAAAATTGCTCAGTTGCAATATAGTGCTGCCCTTTATAGGTCTGAAATATACAAATAAATAATCTATAGAGTGAGCATTAGAACCGGTATTCTTTAGTGAAGGGCTTATTATGAACGATAAAAATTTTTATTTGAATAATAAGCTTAATCTGTAATCTCATAACTTATTTTATCTTTTCTCTGTATCATGAGATAATCCAGTATATGCTCAACAACAATATGCTCCAAAACCCTCCCATTATATCTGTATAGAGAAACACGTTCGAATGATTTTGTATATATCAGAGCTATAAAGGGCAGCTCTGTATTCCCTGGTGCTTTTTATTATCATCAACTATGTTATTGAGCACAAAAGCACTATTGAGATCAGTTATATAATTGATGCACAACACAAAATGAAGATAGGGCATAAAAAACTATGCATGTTTGCCCACTTAGACTGTATGAAACATTGTTGCACTAAGTAACAATTGAAGTGGCTCATAGATAAGGACAATTTCTCTAGATTAAAAATGAATCAAAATTGTATTGCTGTATAGATATTCAAATAAATAAATAATTAAGATGTTTTTAACAGATAGCAAAAATTAACATTTAATTTCAAGATTAAATCAAATTATTTTTACATAATATTTATTAGAAAAGAATAAAGTTGAAAATAAAGTTATAAAATTTCAATTTAAAAACAATTTGAATTTTATAATAAGTTTACAGGCTGTGAGAGAAACGACGCACACGCATAAATGAAGGTGGGGCCTAAACCTGATGAGGAAATTTGATGAAAATTTATATTTTTGTAAAGCTCTTAACAAAAAACATTCTTACCTCGGGAAGTTTTCACTGGCGCAGCACCGGTAGCAATGATTTAATACTGTCTCTAGGTCTAAAACTACAAGGGCTGCATAAAATTTCAGAAATTCAGCTTGATCCCTGCTAAAAATGATCGAATACATTTATCAGGATTTTTTTTCTAAAACTGTAAAGTTTCTGCACAGGGTGATTATATATCTGCAAAATGGCATAATACATCAGGCTCTAGAACAAAAACCACAAGAGATAAATTAAGTCTGAGCATTGAAAAATAATCACAATAAAAACACTTAAGACATATATCTGGATATAACCTTGGTGTGACTGATATTTGCACAGCATGCAATTTGAATACTTTACTACAATAAATCTGAATTGATTATTGCTGTGAATTATGTATTTCTATAGTTAGTGATTTATTGAACACTATTGAAATTACATCTTATCTTAATTGAACAAATATCAGTGACACCAATGTGATATCGAGAATTATTTTTCAAGTATATTTTATTGTGATTATTTTTCATTGCTCAGACTTCATATATCTCTTGTTGTTTTCGCTCCAGAGCCTGATGAATTATGCCCTTTAATGCCATCCTGATAAATGTTTTCGATGATTTTCAACGAGGATTATTTTGAATTGCTCATATTTCAGATTACCCTAGTAGTTTTAGCCCTAGAGATAGTAATAATTCATTGCTACCAATGCTACGCCAGTAAAAACTCGCCCCGGTGAAAAAGTTTTTTGTTAAGTGTTTTACAAAAATATAAATTTTCATCAAATTTCCTCATCAGGTTTAGTCCACAGCTTTATTTAAGCCTGTGCGTAGTTTCTTTCACAGCCTGTATAAATAGATATAAAATGCTTCTACTATCAAGGTAACGAATTTTATTTTTGTTCTACGCGCGTAATATAGCATTGTCGTTCATGAATTTGTTTTCATTTTGAAAATCTTGGAATCAAGGGATCAAGGAAAAATTGGCTCTTGTAGCCCAAACTAGAATAGTTGCACAGATAAAAGTGCTACATATAGTGTTAAGCAAGCAAATATGCCTAGCTCTTCATGACTATTCTTGATTTTGTTTCAAGTACATTATGAAGAATATAATTAATATAATTAATTTTAATTTCTAAGCGAAAATGAGAATGTCACAGAAATACATGTTTACACCGGATATAACTTTACGTCTGATAACACATTGAATCAAAGATATTACAATGCAGTCAAATGGTTTAAACATTCGAAGTACACAAAAAGCCAAAACTATGATATCGGACTAATAAAGTTGAATGAGTCGATAGGAATGCAATGGAAGGGCAATTATAAGCTTGAAAGCAGCATTTGTTTACCTGAAAGAAATGCCTTTAATAATGTTCCTGAAGGTATTGGATTTATGGCCGGCTATGGCGCAAATTACAAACATGGTTTACCCTTGACATTTGCATACAGACTAATACAAAGAACGAACCAGTATCAACCAAGGACCATTACCCACAATTCTTATGGATATAATAGATCTAAAATATGCTTGGTATTTATTAAGTCAACAATATTATATTTCATTAAGTGAGCAGTGCGGGATGATCCCCGTATTCTTTGATAATGTCATTAACAGGGTTAAGGCTCCTAGATTGTCTTGTTAAGAAAGTGTATGTTTTCAATGTATTACCCCTGTAAAAGGCACTTTCACTTATAGCCAAAGTCCACGGGGATCGTCCAGCACTGTTAGTGAGTCCAAGAATTAGAGGATAGGTTTTAAGCTTTTTCGAACTGGATCATCTACATAAATTTATATAGATAATTTTAAACGATCTAGATCATAGACAGACAAATCTGGTATCAGAAACCAATAAACAAATCATGGACTATTTTAATCGAATAATTAATGAATGAAAATCTATATTAATATTAAAAAGTTGTATATCAATGCTCAGGGCGATTCAGGTGGACCACTTTGGCAGTACTATTTAGGAAGAGCTGTGATAATTGGTGTTAATTCAAAAAGTGTTTATGATAATAAGAATGCAATCGGCCGAGATGGATGTGGAATTGCAGAAAATGATACGGCTATGTCTGAACGAGTATCGTTTCACATGGACTGGATTATTGGAACTATTAAACAAAATTAATTTGAAGGAAACATTCAGTAAATTACTTCTAATATATTTCGATTAATTGTTTGTGAATATTATATATCAAAATATAATTGAATTTTATTTTAAATTTTAAATAAAATGTTTAAAAAATATATTTTTAAAGATATTAAAATCAGAAGAAATACAGAATTTATGTCTTGAATGAAAATATCAAGCATTAAATTCTAACGCAATTTAATTCTAAATGACCTGCATTAAAGTCTCAATATATATAAACTAAGCTTTTGATTATCATTTGCGATATTTTTGAAACTGAATCTCAGAGTCAGTCCAACTAGCAAAATTGTTTTGTTTGTGTCATAATGGTGCATAACATATATATTGTACTGAAATATAGTCTTTTTAATGCCAGTAACCATGCTTTCTTTATGTGTTTCAACAATAAAGTAGAATTTATTTATAATTTTTGTGTAATCTTTCAAATATATTCATTCAAATTTACTCAATAGATGGCGTGTGCAAAAGGGGGGCTATAAAAAAAGAAAACAATTTTAAAAGCTTATCATTTCATGAGTTTCTAAACCATATCCTTAGCCATAAATTTGTTAACCCTATATATTTGTAAACTATTAAGCAGACACACTAGCTACATGAAAATTGTTTACAAATTAATTCTGTTTATTTTAGAGTCTGCTCACCACTGAAGAAAAATATTGAAAAAATGTCCTTGAATACATCCGAAACGCGTCTGTATTTTTAGACTAACATTTCAAGCAATAGACCTATTACTGCAGTATATGATAAAACAGACTGTCGTTAATATGAGTTTCGAAACAACAAAGTATAATAAGATTCCGTCGATTACTATATTTTATCTACAATACTATCGATGGAATGGGTGGTCGGAAAGTATGAACATTTGAAACCGGATTACGAGAACTACAAAAATATTGTGAAGAATATGACTGAAAATGATTTCCAAAATAAGGCATTAACTGATTAGTTGCGTAAAATCTATACAAACATTACGTCTTATGTATATAGTCTTGACCTCAGTTTACAAAAGTTCTTCGATTTGAGCCTTGATTTTAAAGCACCCAACACATCAATCAATAGCGAGATTAAAAATTATTTCCCTATTGTTGTGCAACACGGCTTTAATCTCAACGAAAGCGGATCAAGAATTTGGACAGTTATGCAGGACTCGACACCAATCGAGTATATGGCTAAGCGCTATATTTGGAAATATAAATGCTTCACATTTTTTAATAATTTAAATGAATCCTGGAGAAATTACAAAATTGACCTAACCTTAATCAATATATTTATGTATCACAATCAGCACTGGTACCCATTTTTTGATGATGAGGATAACAACCACATTTTATTTGCTATGCATTCACCCGATACTATTCCAATTGGTATTGATTTGGAAAAGTTCAAAATCTTAAAGGGCAAGCAAAGATACTTTCTAACATACAACTCATTGAAAACCATTCTATTGCCTGACTATAAACCAGGTTGTTTCAACTATACAAAAGCTTATGACAAACATGACTATAGACTGCGATCCGATTGTGTCACTGACTGTATATATGATGCTTTGAACGCCAAGTGTTCGCAATGTTATAACTGTTCGAAATGTGTGTATCTCTCAGAAAATATTCTTAAATTATATTCAATCAAAATGAAAAATGATCAGGTTAGAATGTGTCAAATCGATTTTGATCTTGTTAGCCCTGATAGTATTTAGTCCAATCAATATCGCTGTATGAATAGGTATTTCTATAATATTGAGAGTGAATGTCAATTGAAGTGTTTGAGTGATTGTGAGGACACTTATTATGAGTATAGCATTGAAAGCACTGCAGAATTAAAAGATTTTAAGCAAAGCCTATGGATTCAAATAACTCACAATAATATGCCGGATCAAATCACCGAACATATCGCTAAAATGGATGTCAACCAATTTATGGGCAATTTTGGTGGACTGTTAGGTATTTGGTTAGGACTGTCAACACTGGTTATAATTAATTTTATGCTTAAATTTATTTGAAAACTTTAATATTTGTACTTGCTATTCGTCAATGTTATTATTTCTTCAATATTTTTCCAGGAAGCGTACAGATCGGGTGTAGAAAATTTTCATATAAAAATAACTAGTGCAATATTGAGTTTATTTGAGCAAAAAATCGCACTGTTAACATTTTTACCTTGTTGTATATTCGAAATTATAAATTTTTTTGAACTTTTAAGTTCCGAATCAAGGTGTGGTTCCGCCATTCCGCTACGTAACAAATGAGAGTCTAGGTCAAACAACAAAAAACAGAGAGTTAAACTCAGCCAAAAATCCTAGGGTTTCTTTCTTTCATGTACCTATCCATTGCCTATCTCTGCACAATTTGATCTATGTTAAATATAAGATTAAGAAAATGTTATTTTTTCGTTTATGCGTTTATTCGTATAATTATTTTTATTTGCAATGCTTTTAGTATTTACTGTAATTTCATTGCTATTTAAAAGACTATTAATAATAACATTAAAAAATAGAGACTCTTTTGTGAAGTGGATTAAAATAATATTTCTTTTCATATAAATAAATAAATGTTCAAACATTCAATTAAAAATATTATTAGAAAAATAAAATATATTTTATAAGATTTATTGTAAACTTTATTAATAACGTACTATAGTTTACATATTGATTAAAGTATAGTATATTTTGAATAATACAAAACAAACTTGACTATATATTAAATTCAGGATACAATAAATTAGCAATGCTAGCATGTCTTTGACTGATTGTTGTGCAGTGAAGAGGCATTAGGGGCTGTAGAATAGCCTATACTTCACCTCACCATGATAGAATATAACTGGATGATGCTTGTTGGCAAATCAAGATAGTGTTGACATTAAATTATGAATAACAATAAAAACTTTTATTATTACTTAAAATGAATTACAATTAGAAGTTATAAAGAGTTAAACACATTGTGTGCACACATACAGAGAGTTAGAGATAGACTACAAAAGTATTGAATAATACAAATGAATAAATAATATGAGTTATGGTTATGTTTGAAAATAGTTTATTTGAACATGATACATCAAAATTCTTATAAAAATTAGTCTATAATTAAAAAATAATTCATTCAATGGTTATCTAATTTATTACAAATTAATTGCATTAAATATTGAATAGAAATGCAATTTTTTGGTCATGTCTTGTCTGAATAGATATATATTTTTAAAAATAACTCGTATCAAAACAAAATACGAGGCAATATAATTTATATCAATAATTTATTGCCCAGTACATACCAATTAATGCTACACATTAATAGATTAATCCATTTATTATCCAAAAATGCTAATAAAGTAAATCTAATAAAACATAAAATCTTTGCTATATTTGCGATAAAAATCCATATAATTCTGGCTTTACTTCTATAGTCCGACTTCTATTGTAATAAAAACCTTGTCAAGGTTGAGCCATAACCTTACTATATGCCAGCAGATTACTTTGAGCACATATTTTGTAAGTGAACCAAAAAATCAGCAAGTTGATAATTTTTTTGAATGATCATCCGATGGCAACACCAGATTACAACTTGTTTGCTGATAGGCTCATCAGACTCTATCAGTTTATTTTTGAATAAACATATAAAGGGTTTCCGTTAAGCTTACAAAATGATTTCGTAACCTTTACAATATTTATTAATCACCTTGCATATCTTATCATGATTCGAAACTCTACAAATTTTGTTTAATATTTTAATTAATATTAAAGTGATTTTTTGTATTAAAAAAACAGTTATTGAACTTGGTAGTTTGCCAGGTGCTAAATGGATAAGATGATGTTAGAAATTTTTGTAATAAACCTTGAGTGTTTATTTTATACTTATCTTTATTTTGATTTTTTTTGTTCGATGGCATCAATTCAATGTCAATTTTTTAACCAGGTTTAATTATCTAAAGTGTCTGCCTATACTCATGCGTATAATAAATTCAAATAGAAATAGCATTACTTTCTGTTATAATTTCATTACTATTTCAGAGTCAGTTAAATAAGTGTTTTAACAAAATTTATTTCAATTATTTTGTGTAATACTTATTAGTATTTTCAGTTAATATATTTTACAGTTTTGAAAGTTAAATATTCATTTTTTTAATAAAATATTATATTTTTCACTAATTTTAAGTTCGATAATATTATTCTTAAAAATACTAATAAATTGTGACCAATACTACACAGGTAATATTCAAAAATCTTATATTGCTTGAAAATGTTTTTTCATGTTAGAAATATTAATGGTATCTCGGTTATTTTCTAATAATAGTCTGCTCGAACAAAAAAATAAACTGATCGAAAAATACCAAGAAAATTAATTTCAATTAATACTAGGGATGCCCAAGGTCGGCCGAGTCAAGGGGGGTATAGGGGAGGGTAAAATGGCGGATTTTTGGCCAAAACTCAGGGGGGGTATTAGAGGGGGGTATTTTGAAAACAAGATGGCCGCCAAAATGGCGGAAAAATTGCGTTTAAAGTCGAAAATGGCCGATTTTGACCGAATTTCGACCATTTTTGGCTTAATTTAGCTAAATTTAGCACAAT
>JAQIWA010000965.1:0-22868 GCA_034693305.1 Eueremaeus valkanovi
TCACTAAAATAGCTAATACTATCTTCGTCAACCATTCACCCTATAATTTGACCTATCTTATTTGAATAAATGTATGAACAGGCTCAATAGGATATTTTAAATGTTTTGTTTACAGGATCCGGGATCCTACAATGTAGACCTATGCTCTACTGTATCACTCATACAGTACATCCATTCCCTTTCCACTCAGTCACCACTCGCTAGTTCTTACAATATTTTTTAGAACATAGCCTTAAGTTATTATACGATATATT
Source organism: Eueremaeus valkanovi (assembly GCA_034693305.1). Classification (NCBI taxonomy): domain Eukaryota; kingdom Metazoa; phylum Arthropoda; class Arachnida; order Sarcoptiformes; family Eremaeidae; genus Eueremaeus; species Eueremaeus valkanovi. Next base: position 255 of record JAQIWA010000965.1, read on the forward strand.
CTTATATATTAGTATACAGTATATATATATTAGGCATTGGATCAAAACAAATGGCTGAGCAATAATTCATAGTAAAGAAGACGAAGAGAAGAAGAAGAGAGAAATTTTATACATTAGTAGTTCAGCACTACTTTTATAATAATTTTTTTATACTTTTACTTCTGATTATTTATGACAAGAAGTCACGAAATTGAAATAAATATAGGGTTTTCGCACGTTTTCCATCAATATATGCCAGAAATAGTATGGAAAACAAAATATTATACCAAATCTTTTGCCGTATTTTTTATATTTTTTTCTCATTCTCTCTCTCTTTTTGCTCAAAAAAAAATATTTCTTTTTGAATGAATTTCAATTTTTCATTATAAAACACATAATGGTTTGGCTTATTTCAGATGCTATGCTCAACATCTTATGTAAGCTCTGGCAGAAAAAATATATTTTAGAATAATAGTTGTACTGATCCGTAGAGCTATCCGTTTATATATTGATATATCAGTATAAAAGCCATTCAAAAAATGCGAATCATATAATAGCTTTAACATTACATAAATGCAGGGATAACCACGAGGGTATACTCACAACTGCTCCTAGTTAAATATATCACATTTTATATTGCCCTGGTGGAGTATCCTCTAGATAATTATTGGTCAATTGTACCAAGGATGGTCACAATTACTTAATATTGGTTTATGTTTCGCATAATTCGACAATTCTGTCTGTTTTGATAATTCCGGATCCTTTTTATGCTTTTATCACTTTAAGCCCTATTTAAACCGTTATAACTAAATGTTGTGGACACATGTCGATCAACCTTTGGCATTACCTATACCCTGGCAACATCTAACGTGGTTAGGCCTAAACACAGCGTTTCATTTGATTCTTCTTTACTTCAGTTCTAACGACAAATGAATGATAAAATCAATTTTCATTTCAAATAAACTGAACAAATATTAAACATTTTTTTATCCGAACATTTAAAATATAAAATTGTTCGGAACTACTTAATGGTGTTTATATCGGGAAAGAAATTCTTAAAAAACGAATTGAGTATAAAATTCTGATATTTTTTGTTTCGCTAAATATATTCCGATTCTTGATATTTGTTGTTATAGTCTTTCAAATGCTTTTTTGTTTTTCGAGTGTTTTTCATATTTGCATAAAACATAGAGAATGATGATATGCAAGGTGGTCATTAAAAAATATATCGTGAATAAAACCAAGGTGCTAACTGTGATAAAATTTGCAAATAATTAAGACTTAATTTGAAGATTGGATTCTCTGATTCGTAGTTTCCAGCATTTAATCGGACTATTAATGCGAATCTTGAGTTAAATCCGAATCCAATATAATTCATACAATAATTTAGAATTAGAGCTAATATTGAAAAGTATTGAATGGAAAGCAAAATAAGAGTCAAATAAATGGGAAAATAAATAGAAATTTTCGTATATTTCGATCAAAGAATACAAACATTTCTTATCTCTATTCGTATGATCGGAGCAATAGTTGAGGTCTAAGATTGGCTCAACACAAATGACTGGCAAAATAGCATTTTATTTTCCTCTATCGGAGCAGAACTTAATTATTTGAATCTTTAGACACACAGAAAGACATACAATACAAACAGATAGTGGAAGAGAGAGTCCATATCCACACAAGTATCTGATCGAAGGCAACAGTCATTTAGTAGTTGAGTCTCGAATACAACGTTCCGCAGGAATAGAGTCAAAGATGTGTACGAAACGAGTGAACGAACCAAATGGTGTTATTAAGTCTCTCAACATTTCCAGTATTAGGTCAGACAAAGAGCAAAAACAAATCCGTTGAGAATTATTACATCTGATGAGAGACACAGAGTATGCATGTGTGCCGACACAGTGCAGACACAGTACTCCCAGTGTTCGCACTGTTCGCCCATTCATTTTAATACTCTAGTAATCATTGATTCCGAACCAATTATCAAATACTAAATAGAGATAAGTAGCCATTGATTATGGCTTCTGATCCTAGTCAGGGATGACCAGGTATGACCATGGCTTCTGATCCCTATCAGGGATGGTCAGGCATGGAAAATGCAACCGAGGTTATTCCTATTTGAAATGCATACTACAGATGAGTATAAAGCTATTTATTTCATTATATTTCGATTTGCTTTGAAATTAATTTGGTCTAAGAAATGGAAAGGGTCTCTCACCTTGGTAATAACAGAGCAATTATCCTACAAAGCTTCCAAATGATTTTCATGGTATGCTCCTCTCCGACAAACCTAGACTTCTTAGCCTTAGTCTAATCCAAAACATTATTTTTCAGTCCAATCAGAACAGCAGTGTTTAAGACATGGTTTGCATTATTAAAATTCTATTATCGAAACTCATTGTCATCTTATCAGTCATTCAGTTATTTAATTCATATTTTTGGTTGAATTTTCATATATTTTAATAATAATGTGAAAAATCTATTGATTATCTGATATACGAATAATAAGATCTGACGAATAATATTATGTCAAACGTTTGACAGTTTTTATATATAATTTTTTTCTGTATTTACGATCGAATAAAAAAAGAGAAAAATTTAAATAAAAAATATAATGATATGAAGATTGATGAACAGAATATTCATATATGAAATATGCTTTCGTCTAATATTTTGGGAATAAATATATTCCGGCAGAAAAATAGATTTAATATTAAAATCATTTTCATGCCATATAATGAATATTCAAATAAATTAATTCTAATTGCAATTAATTAATGCCTGAATTAACAACAAATTCAATAAACAAAGAAAAAAAAAACATTGAAATGACTTAATTGAAATCAAAATATTAATTGAAACCAAAGTGAATACTGAATACTGTTATTGAAATATATTGTAGAATATTATTGATAATGAAGTTATGATTGAGTTTTGGGTATGAAATGAAAAGAGAAAGCGAATGGAGTTTATTGTGAATGTTGTGAAGCACTACAAAAGTATTCGTACTTTTATTATACAATTAGCCGATTGTAGTCTGACTTACAGTTAGAGATAGACTGAGAGAAAAGAGTGATGAATATAATGGATATAATTCGAAAGCAGTTCTCAATTAGTTTTTCATTACAAGTCATTAAATTAAATCATGCAAATGATCAGATTGGGTACTGTAGAGCACATACACTCATACACCGTGTCTAACAGACCATCAGTTTTAAAGCTCTTATACTGTAATACAAGCTCTCTCTCTCTCTCTCTCTCTCTCTCTCTCTCTCTCTCTCTCTCTCTCTCTCTCTCTCTCGCTCTCGCAATGACATCAATAGATAATAACTTATAAGTAGTGATACATAGATAGAGATCTATTCACATAATATTTTATTATAATATGAATTATATTTTGTGAAAAGCGCTGACGTTTTTGAGAACAATATTCAGAAAAATAGTTTTCGAGCTCTTATTGTTCAGTGAAAACTCACATCAAATACAATCGCTTTCTGGAGAGCATTATTCTAATAGAGATTAAGCTATGAATTGCATAAAGCAATTGATGGCTATATTCTGTGAATACACTGTACAGTAATGCGATTCACAGATAATTTACATCAATTTAGAGTTTAAACTTAATTTTTGAATTCACTGCAAAAAGAGCGAAGAATATCATGAGTTTGGCTTTGAATTTATTTTTCCTATTCTCTAACCATTAGTAACGAATAAGAAGATGCACTAAAAGTCAGTACTAGGTAGTTCATGCACTATAATCAAGATAAAAGAGCAGTTAATAAAGAAAAGACAATAATTGAGAATTCGGTTGAAGTGAATGCCGTTTAGATTAAAATGAAATCAATTCAAAGGTTTATTTCCAGTAATAATCATTATTTTGCAAAAATGATAAAAATTAATAACATGTGTGAATCGATTCTTATCTCAATTAGTTTTTCGCTACAATTTAGCTCATAATCACTCACATAAATACTTATACCTTAATCATATTCATTACCCTTGATCAGTTTGATTAAATTGATAAATGTTGCCATTTATCAGAGATAGGCAATGGGGAGGGTACAGGTAGGGGTATACCCCTGTGAATTTGCTGAGGCATACCCCCCTCTAATTTTCGATCTTTTTGAGGAAAAAACGTGAAAATGGGGCACTTTTGGCCCTCAAAAGTCATTCATTGTACCCCTTTTGGCAAAATTTTTTGGCATACCCCCCCTGTCGTCAGACCCATTGCCTATCTCTGCCATTTATAAATGTCAATGATCCTAAATTGTATAATTGCTCTACCTAAGTTCACAGTCATCAAAACAAAATTGCAGCAAGAACAAGGATGATATTTGAAACTATTATTAATACAAATAATTTATTTTTGACCAAGCTTACTGAATAATAGAATTTTGTAGCAAAACGAACAGTTATTTTCACTGTTATTTCAGAATATATATGAAAATAATTTTTTTGTACATTTTATATATCGTTTTTCATTTTTCCAAATTATTTAACATTAAGTCCAAAAATTGCAGTAAAAAAGTATATAAATGTACAGTATTTTAGAGACTTTAATGTGAAATATATTTTTATTTTCAAAATTATCAAATAATATCTAATCTCATTATAGCACGAAAATTGAATTTCCAATATATTCTCCACATTATATATAATTTAATTTTGTTTCCAAAAAATGTCACGAATTTGTCATAAAAAGCTATAAACAAAAACATAAAATGAAATAAAAATCAGCAAAAAATTTATATAATTTATTAAAATATATTATTTGAAAATTAAAAACTAAACGAATAGTTTTGGCCTTAAATATGAATATTAAAGATAATGTGATGTAAAACAAATTGAGGCAAAAGAATATTCACTGAATCGTAAATATATTCAGAATAATTCAGAATATTCTTCAACATTACTATTATATTCTGTTTATGTAATTGAAACAAATTATATAAACACCAGAATTAAAACAGTTTAATATAATTAATTAAATTCATTCAATTTTTTTATTATTGATATTTTTTGTTCATATTATTTAAAATATTATAAGAATTATTTGAATTATTTTTCAGACTTTCATTGATTTTATTAATGTCTATATTTATGACAGTTTTTATAGTTTTCCAAATTTCCCGTCTTTTTGATTAGTAATAAATTATTATTGAAAACAGTAATCCGGGTATATTTATTGCTTAATGAAGGATTCGCATATGTATTATGCACTAAACAATTGCAAATTATTTTTGAAAATCCATTCAAATTGTGTCAATGCATATTTTAAAAGTGATTAATTGCCTAATAATTAATTGAGAAATAAAATTGTTGTCGACTCACAACTAATACATACTGTCTGTGCATTCAATTTATGCTAATTTAATCCAATGTGTACTCAGAATATCCTTTATATTGCAAATGGTTCTGGAATATTAATATATATGATGGATGAGTTAGTCAATTGTTTAATGATTTATATATCAATTGTCCTTGCTCAATTCGATGAATATATCAAAATTATAATTCTAAAGAATCTTATTTGAAATTGAGTTTGAAATTCAAATTGAAAAGTAAAACAACTTCTCTATAATCTTCATTCAAGTTGTGCTGGCTTACATTTTTATTTGATTGAGTATTTCATCTCTGAATTAAATATTCAATTATTTTTACTGAGAGTTTCAACAATTCTTGAGTTAGACTTAGACTTAAATAATTTCGCAAAAGTTTTATTAATAATCTTTTTGCTGAAACTTATTCCCAAAATTCATTAGCATTCCTATGGTTGGACTTAATATAATTGAGTGCATATAACCGGATGTGCAGACTCTAGACATTCATTTATTCACTTCATCAGAACCTACACAACAAAATAAAATCTGTATTTTAATGAAAAAAGCGCTCAATTATTATATCTGTTGACAGAGATGGCCATTAGAGCTATCAATTGATACGACGGGGGGTTCAGTAAAAACTAGACTGTTGTAATTTATGGCTATAAATTGATCTAATTCTCATTATTACAATGGTGTTTGGTAAAAGTAAACCCGGTTATACATATCTTAATTTTTAATATCTGATATTTACAGATCAATGTGGATCACTTTTGGAATATGTCACACAATTTCAGACACTTTAATGCAAAAGAATAAAATGCATAAGTTTTGAACTAATTTTAATCTCTCTCCTATCGTGAATATGACTCATCAGATTGATTCAAACAGTAATGATCCAATTATATAAATAAACAAGGTGGTTGCCAAATCTGATCAACTCTGTCTGATTCGGCAACTCTTTAATATACACATACAGTAGACCGCAAACGAATAATTATTAAACGAGAAAAACTAAATTTACATTCGAGTCTATAATTCATATAAAACTGATTTACATAAAAAACATGAGTTAAGCTCACGTCAAACATGCCTTGGTTAGTCAGGCAGTGACTGTACAACCAGGGCCTTGATTTGCAGAGAATACTATTTTAGTCATATTTCAGTATAAATTTTTCTGATGTACTCATCTCTGAAAATCATTGCAATACTCGTACAGTCACTGACGGACTAACTGAGTGACGTTTGACGTAAGCTTTTCTGATAAAGAACCGAAAAAAAGAGTTAATGTTTTTCATTGTTATTTTCACTTTGAATGCTATACTCGAGCCGTAAATTAGACTTCAAAAGAAGCTATGATTTAATTTGTATGCATCTGAATGTTATCCTTATTATTATCTTCACTAATATAGAGAACATTTTTTGTTAGTCTTGAGATAATTGCTTATCGATTAGTTAGAGTACAGCAGAGAATAATGTATTCATTCATATATTTCTTGATTTTGAGGTTTACTTCTTCTTTCAGTAATACGATTAATGACAAGATATTCGAGAAATTTCTTATTTAGCATAAATATAAAGAAAAATGTTTCGGAACTTCTGAACACATCCAACACATCTAACACTATATTTATAATTTGTGCGAATTCTGTTTAAAATTCAAACATTCAAAAGATTTTTATTTATTTTTAATCTTTTTATTTTTTTTTTTGTGAGAAAGTCAGCGAAAGACGAAATACTATTTTTATTCTTATTTTATGTAAAATACAGTTTGAATTGTAAGCAAAATAAAAATAATAAATAATTTTGGTAATACTTAATGGCTTTGTTCGTTAGCTTATGTAATAAGAAAATCAATTGGAAAACAGTTTGACATAAAATTTGATTTAATGAACACAAAAAAACATAGAAAAAGGAAAATAAATAAATAAATAAAATTAAATAAAATGCAAAGAAATTTTGCTGAACACAAACCACTACTACTTATAGCAGCAGTAGTTATAAAAGTTAGTTCTGGTGCTGAGGAAGAACACAATAAACTTAAGTGATTTCACACAACTATTGAATTAGAGGCCTCTTGTCGTCAGTCTAGAGACGACTGACTCTTGTGAGTCGAAACAATCAAAAGATAATGTAATCGCTGTTAACGTAAGCTTTGATGTGTTGGCCAAACAGCACAACTGAATAACTATAGACTAAATCAAAATCAATTCAAACACAAATCAAATACAAAAACTGAAAAATATGGAGAAAATGACCGAAAAATCTTGCGAATAGAGTATTGGTATTATAGGTTCGGTTGATATAAAAGCAAATATAATATAAGATATTATTATTCTGTATAATAGTATTTGATTATCATTAATAAGAACTCCGGAATTTGATTCCACTCTTTGTCTTCATCTGTATTCTGATGAATGAGTTGAATGCATATTCCAAAGCCATTCATCAATTTTATTAATTAAAACAGAGAATCATTAATTTCAGGGACAAAATAAAAACTATTAAATCAACTCACGATTTACTGAACACATAATTAATTATTTAGTTATAGACATAGAAACAGAAATATATATATAAATAATTGTTTCGATAGTTCTGTCGTTTTTCTGTTTTATTATTTTTTCTTTATTTTACTTTTGTTTATACTTTTATTTTAGTTAATTTGAAATAACAATTCTGGTAATCAGGTTTCAACTTATTTCTGTTGAAAATCTCATTAATTTAAATTAAAATTATATGAATTAAAAATTAATTTAATTTAAATTATTTGAGTCTTTCGTATATATTCTCTATTAGTTTCTGTGATTTTATTTTTGCGTTGAATTCAATTTAATGTCAAAACTAAATGCTTTGAGATTTTTAATAATAAAGTAATTATAATAATGAGAATAATTATGAAACAGGAATAATAGAAAATAAAAACAAATATAGTCTTGCTCACTTAAATGATAATTTAATATAAGAACTGCTTATTTAAGTTGTCATAAGTTTATTATTTCTTTCATTTGTCAAAAGATTTTTTAAAATATATAAATTGAGTTGAATTGGGCTCTAATTAAACGCAATTAGAATTTCTTGTCCTTTGAATGATGAGATTTATATGGTATGAGTCCATTGGTTTACCCCTGGATCTCATTGTTTCCATATAATTATATTTAACACTTTATTATTAGAAAAAATTTTATTAAATTATTAAACAATCTGAGCCGGATGATCCTGGACCAATTTTTCACTTTCAGCTATAGTTTAGATTAAACTTTTTTTATTCAAACGTCTGTCAAGTGTTTGTGTTTGATATCACAGTTGGAAAGTGTGCGAGAATTCACTTGAAGTCTGTTCTACTTCTGAGAAAATCGTTGCGAGTTATGCGTATTCACCCACACCAATTTTATTTTGCTTATTTAGAAATATATCATTGAATTTGTTCCAAGAATTTTACATTAGATAACTGTTCGCAGAATATATTGTTTACATCTATTAAATCGATTTTATTTTTTTTATTATTTGTTTTATATTTACTTCTAATGTATTATTAAGTTAGTAGAAAGCTTTGACTTTATGGCTAATTAATCAAGCATACGAAGCAACCTGGCTCTTACTAAACCTAATTAAGTTCATATTTGAAATTTGCAATTTAATAGTGAATAAAAGTGATATATGATCACTGAATCAACTTTAACCCTGCTCATCCTTGGCTTATTTGAAGAGCAAAGCATATTGTGAAACAGAACAGAATTATTTCGAAACTCTTTTGTAATATTTGAGATGAAAAGCAAACTTTTGTTGACTCTATTCTTATTTAATAAATTACATAAAAAGTAAAAATAAAATTTTATATAAAATTTTAGTCATTTATTCACTGCCCGAATAAGAAACAAAATATATTAAAGTTTTGCACTATTTTTCAACTCAAGAAACTTTGATTAATTAAATAGTTGTCTGGTGTAAAATAATTATATTAATGCGAATCAAATGAGTTTAAGAGTAATTATATTTTTTTTGATATAAAAAAATGAATAATAATTGTAGTCAACCTGTCTATTAATGAATATAAAATTGATCTACGCTGCTTTTTAGAACTTGTTTTGATCAGAAATAGCTTTATATAAATTGCAATTCAAATAAATATACGGAAAATGATTTGAATTGCACTTCAATTAAGTTAATAAATTAGATTATATGGGAATGGGGTTTAGGGTTGAGGCCATACACGTGTGCTCAAGTCTATGGCTTGGGATGGCTTGGGGTTGTTTTCAAAACAGTGTCGAAAAACAAAAGCTCATTTATTTGCTCTTGCAATTGAAAATTCAAGCACTCAGTAGTTGTGCCGACGCTTTCTGTTTGTCTAATCATTAAAAAAAATTGTAAAAACATTGTGAAGACGTAAAACATGCGATTATTTTCATTAATTTTCCATTGGTTTTTACATTGTTTTCAATTAGCTTGCACAAAATACAGAGAGAGTGTTATCGTAAATATAATACGAAAACAACTATTGAATGTGATATCTATTTTGGTTAAAGTGAGACAAAAATATATTATTTCAGAGAATTTCTCTTTAAATAGCGTTATTGTGATTATTTGTAAGATGAGAATAGCAGTGCACTGGTAGGCACGGGTAGACACTGTATGCTCACAAGTGTGAAACAAATTTGATATAAATAATGATAATTAGTATTTGCATAATCACAGCCATCATATGACTTGACTGCTATGTAGTGAACAGCACTGGATGTCTGAGTTCGCCATTATTTTCTGTATGGACTCAAATATTTTTAATGAAGAAAAATGTGTAAAATTATAATTGAAAGACAGAGTACTCGACACTAACTCTAACATTTTGAAAGAGTGATAGCGTTTGAGCTAATCAGCAATAAAGGCACTCAACAATAACTGTCACTGGTCATATTAGTAATGGCTATTGGACCAGTATCAATTGCAGTCTATAAGTTGGGTAGAATTATAATTTGATTAGACTGTCAATAAAAAATAGGATATAAGCAAGTTAAGTTGAAATATTTAAACTAATATACAATCAATGCATTTCTCATTTATAGCATACTTTATCCAAATCGGACACAAAAGGCAGACATATTGTAGTTATGATTGATTTAAGTATTTCTATCCGTACTCTACTGTATATAATCTGGTATTTATTCGATTCGCACAAACAATATATACAAACTTCTGGAATCTTAATTGAGCAATGTGAAACACCAGACAGAATATTCCGACAATTTATCCTAATCACAGTGAATCGAATTGAATTGAAGTAGGGTAATTTCGGTTTTTGATGATATATTTATTTGACTAATGGTCATTTAAATAATTTGTAACAATAATTGTTTAATTTTATAATAAGTACACAATTTTACTCAATTGAATAAAACAAAAATTAATGAGCCTGTCTATATAATTGATATAAACAAATCACCCCTGATATTTGAAAATCGGCAAAATAGTCCTGTTCGTATTTTCGGCGAATTGCGTCTGAAGGTTGAAATAAATTGTTTTAAGACTTAATCGTATAAATTGTGAGAACTTTTCTTTCAATCTTTTCTTTTCTTTTCTTTCTTTCTATTTCTCTACTCAACTGATCAACAGTTCATTAATTATAGTTAATGATTGATACGAACTGAAAGGTTAAAAGCAAACTAATGTTTGAGACAATAGATGGGAAGCGAGAAAATCAAATCAATAAAAATATAATAATCACTCATTTGTTTCTATTATAAAACATATAAATAAATGGCTTTTATTCTTAATATGATTTTCACTATTAGTTCAGTACTAAATAATAAAATGTGCTTTTTGCAATCATTTTTGAACAGGCTCACTTTGGTCAATATGATTATTTCAATAGTCTCATCAGTTTAAGAATATTATTAATTAACGGATAATGTCTTCAATGAAAATAAAATAAGTGAAAAAATAACACAAAAAATATGAATAATTAATAAAATTTTCATTTAGTGTACAGTTTTAAGAAAATATTGACTTAAGAAATATGTGTTAATCCCCCTATCGTTGACAGAATCTTAAGCTGTTTATTGGCTAATTAAAGGGTGCAAATAGAAAATAAGCATGTTACAAATATCAAATTATTTCCGGTTATTTTTTGAGTAGAATTACCGATTTTTGTTATCCACTTAAGTTACATACAATTGTAATGAGAAGTTATGAGAAAATATAGGATTTGTTTGATGTGGACATAAGTGGAACGAATATCGATTGGGATGACTGAGTGAGGACTTAAGAAGTAGTGTCCGTTCGTTCACTCGGTCTCTCTTTTCTCTGCCACTCATTGCCTACTCGTTGTCTCAATGCCTGTCATAGTATTGAAAGTCATAAATAACATCATATATGACACGAATATGACTGAAATTTTTATGTTTAGAGGAGAACCGAAAGCAAAGAATGAGAAAAAATCTCTTTAAAAGCAACATTAGATGAGGAAAAAAGGTGGAGATGAACGATGTTTGATGACTGGGTAAGTGGCACATACATCATATGCCAAACTATGATTTCCATCATTCAATTCACTGCTATGTAATCACAGCTCTCACACATCGCTCACTGATTAAGTTATGATCGCATAATAGATAGGCTTTCGGGTCAAAGTTCAGCCGATTTTGTATACATATGACATACACTCGCTTTTGAATAATAATATAAAGAAATTCAAAAATAATTCTTAAAAAAATCTGAATTTGATTCAATGCAAAAATACTGAATCTTATAATTGAGGTGAGTCTATGGGAGGGAACAGTTCACTACCAATTAGGGCTGGGATTCAGCAGAATATATCACTGAAGCTATAATAAAGCCGTTACTAATACCGATTTCACGCTGCTAATGATTAAAAAGCTATTGAACGCTCCCTGGGCAAATTAGTTAATTAGCCAGCATTTATCTTAATTCAATAAATTAGGTTAAAAAGAAAGTCCACTTTAGGCTTACAATAATTGTGGGCCAATTTCTTTAAACCTGCACTACCCTGGGTTTGAAATCAAACCATCCAACCTCCTCCAGTGATAGGCAATGGGGGTACAGGGGGTAACCCCCTGTGATTTTGACCGAGGCTCAAGGACATGGGGTTTTAGGCGAAAAACAGGGTTTTTAGGGAAAAATCTGGGTTTTAGGGAAAAACCTGTTTTTAGGGATTTTGTACCCCCTTGATTTTGTCCAAAATTTTTGGCTTACCCCCTCTCGTCAGACCCATTGCCTATCTCTGACCTCCTCCCAGACCATCAATAGAGTTGCAAAGGGTAGGCATCTCTGGTAACTATTTGTAAGAGACAACTACAGGATGTGATACTTGTCTATCATATGATTTAACTAAAAGAGTCGTGCGTTTCGAAAGTGCCCGTCCTCTCTATGTCTTGTAGTCAACCAAAAGAGATTTGTAATTATTCTGTACTCTATTATTAGTGTCTTTAAGATTATTATTTCCCACAAGATTTGAATCAAATATTTATTAGACTTAAAAGCTTTGAAATAAAAATTTTTCAAACGGTTTGAATAAAATTTTTTGAATTCAAATAGAATGTACCGAAAGCTGAAATCATTTGAGGCATAGATATCGTAAGACATGTCTTAGCAATGAATAAATAATAAGAAGATTTAGTAGAACTGACTTCTGGAATGACACCCGTTATTGATATTTACCTAAATCTATGAATAATTTCTGCTGAAGTCTGAAAAATATTGTGCAAAAATCAAAGGTAGTCTACGAACAAAATATTAGTTGTGATATTTATCGAATACTCTGGATCTTTATTAAAGAAAAGTTTTCAGAACAAGTATATAGTAATGTATAACAGATTGTATCAGATGTGAGGTCTGAGTACTGCTCACTATTGTAGTCCGGCTGTGAAAAGCGCTCATACGATGGTATAGTCGTTACCCTATTATATATTTTAAGCCTCAATTCTAACGGTGCAAACAAGAGTGAAAGTGCATTAAGGCCAGTGAGTTACTGCTGTGAGCTTAGAATTGTGTACCAGAACCGTCTATTGAAATGAACAATCAGTTTGACAGCTATTGTTTAACATTGAATATATAAAAATCTAATTATAATTTTTAAAATCTGTTCTAATATTGAATACTTGTTTAACTGTAATGCAAAGCCCTATCAATCCATAGCTCACAAGTCAGTGCAGTTACTCTCATATCCGTAATCACAGTATTAGAAACGATAAACGAGAATACTATTGGTAAGGATTTAATATTATAGCGGAAGTGCAGTCACAAAATGGACCGAATTATTGAACTCCTGTTTACAGTTATATACCGTATATTGTATTGAGTTTTTGGTCATTCAATAAGGTTTTGCTTTTAAGTTCAGCCGTGAATACGATAAAGATTTGCCAAAATATTCAATTGAATTGCAGAGCTTTTCGGCTGAAAATAGAGTTTTCTCATCATTTGGTGAACTTATGAATTGAAATATAAAAATGTATATTCAGGTGAATAACATCACAAATCATAGTATGCTTTCAAACATACCGGTTGTCTGGTTGTCTGTGCGCTTATCTATTTATTTGCTAATATGTATGTTAATTAGACCCTAAATATATTTGTATGCTTTGAATATAAATGATGATTCATCGCATTTATTATATATTTAATTGAATTTTCTCTCTCTTTCCATCTCTTACTCCTCTTCTCCTATGCTTTGTCTATCGTTTATCATCACTGCAAGTATTATTCGGCTTTCCGGAGATCAGTCCGATTCACAACTGTTCTCCACCTCTGCTACCACTGTTTTCGGTCACTTTTAGGCCTTTCAGAACTTCCCAACAAAAGTATTAACTTATCATTACTAAAGTGAGCCCAAGTGGAGAGAGAGAGAGAGAGAGAGAGAGAGAGAGAGAGAGAGAGAGAGAGAGAGAACGCCCTCACAGTTACACTGTATACTGGGTTATACTGTACTGTATTAGTATTGTTACAGTTTTCAGAGATTCTATATTTGATTAAAACTGCCTACAAATGCAATTATCTAAAGGGCGAGATCTCATTTCCTACCTATGGAACAGAGAAGCAGAACCAGAACCCCAGAACATAACCCCAATAATGGACTGTAAGCTAGCATTCAGTGCTAATAAATCACATTTTATTTTACTGTATTTACGGGCAAAACAATGAATTGAAAAACTGTGGGAAAACATATTTAGTATTTCTTTTTTTTTAATTTGCTTTACAATTGGTTCGGGCTTTGAATTATTGCTTCATCAGAGCTCTGATAGCTTTTAGAAAGACTTCATGAATGCAATGATAAATTAGTTTCCTTTTGCTTACTAACTGTTCGAACAGTAGTTTCCTATCGTAGAGGTGGGAGTCCTAATCAAATCTCATACAAACTGTTTGATTGCACTTATCATTCATATCGCTATCAAATCTTATTTTTCTTTTATATTAACTTTTTTTTATTACTATATAATAAATGCGAATAAGTTTTTGAAATTATTTTTCGGACGAAATATATTCACATTTAAATAAAATAACGACTAATTTAACAAATGTCTACAATATTTAAAATAATAATTCAAATAATAAATAATATTTTGAATGTATGTGCACTTAAAATGCAATATCGATTGTGCCATAAATTAGCATAAAATTATTTTCGCTAAAAAGTACTCTTTAGAGTCCATTTTAAATTATACGCATAATTATCACAATATTCAAGCAAAATATGCCCAGAATTATGAATACAATTTTGGTCTCTTATAACTTATAACTAGTATTATATAAAACCATATGTTATTGTATGTGATTTTCAAAATTCCTGTAACACTGGGTATATTCAAAACACGAACGCATAGATCCACTTCCTTTCAGCGCATCCCTCAGTCTTTAGGTGTTAATTAATTTTATTAAATATAAAACTCTAAAAGTTTACCTAAAATTTAATAATGAAATTGAACTCAAATATTATCCATATATTGAACGACAGATATGTTACGCACGAAATATATTCTGAATTATTTCTTTAGCACTTATTCAGAAATATGCAGACAATACTCGTTCATACAATCTGTTCAGAGCGTAAGAGTGCGGATGAGATACAGAATACGGAATACTGTATAGAGAATACTGTGAACTAGTATTGCAATCATTGCAATGAACGACACAATCAATAAGAAGAGCTCAAAAAAGTTTCTGAATTTCTGTTATTATTGTTGTAATCATTAATTTCTTGTGCGAACGAACTGACAATTTTTAACTTAAGATCTATTTATTGATTTCCAGATAATGTCTAGTCTTTTGTCTTTTTCGCTCTCTATTTCTCACTCATGTGTTTGAGAGGAAAATAATAAAATAAAATAAAATTAGTTGTGGAGGACTGGCTGTGCGGTACGAATCCTATAATATATTAAACCTTTTTAACAGTATTTTTACTATAAAACAGTTCAATAACTCAAGACTTTGAGATTGAAAGACAGAGAGAATAAGAGTAGAAAGAATTCAATTCAATTCAATTTATTCATCTTTTGATTTATTTGATGCGAAAATAGATATATCAGAACAATATATAGTATTATAGATACGGTTATACAGTATTCCTCTGTATTTATATACTCTCTATAAATGCTGGATATGTTTGGGTAAAGCATTGAAGCCATTAAGCAAAACAACTGCAAAATTGTACTCAAACTAAATTCTCTTTATTTTATTATTTTCTTTTATATATAGTTTATAAACAATATTGATATAAAAGAACTTTTAAAAGCAATATATAATTTTGTCTTTTGTTTTATTTTATCATCAAGCAAAGTAATATGGAAAGGAAAACATAAGCAAGCTTCTTAATAAACAATAAAATTAAAAGAAATTAAGCACTGATACATTTAGTAAAAAAAATCTCTTTATTATATTAATATTAATTATTAATAATTAGTTTTATTTATTTTCGAATAATTTATTAGAAATCAAAAATCAAGATATTTTTGTTAATTATTTCTCGTGAATAAAGTGTAGTTCATATATAAGGATTGAATCTTGTTTTGTATTAGAGACTGAAATGATAGTTAATTCTGTTGAGTAAATCCTATTTTAAGATTGAATGCGGAAAAAAAGGGAAAAAATAATAATACGAATCCTTTATATCTTTTTTCTTACCTCTCGTTTAGTCTTGTCTTCGAAACACCAGAAGCAGAAACAGATGAAGAACTCGAAGAATTAAATTCATTTATTGATCTTCAAAGTTAAAGACATAAAGAATAGTATGAAAGGGCCCGGAATGAGACACAATGTATGAAACTTATCTCAAATTACCCTCAAGTAAGTGATAAAACTTATACTGTAATGAAGTTTACTTAATATCGCAATTATCGAACCTCTCCTACAAATAAGTCTTTGCTTTTCATTTCCACTCCGAATGTCATTCAATACTTCTGTTCATACAATGGGAATAAGAAAACAATCTTTTTTTTATAACACCCTTTAGAGAGCTGTGATCAGGCTTTAAACTTGCATGTTTTGCTTTTACTATGTCTGGCTCATTTTAATTAATTGAATAGAATAAGAAAATTAATTAAAATATATTTATAGAGAATCTTAGGATAGATTTGTTTGTAATTAATTTTGATTTATTTATTTTATTCAAAAAAATATCTTATTTGCAAATATTTGTCTATTTTTAAATGAAAATAGTTTGAAGTTTAAGTAAAAGTTTTTATTGTTTATAAACTACAGTAAATCAAATAAATTATATATGATTTTTGTCAGTTCATATTTGATGCATTAAATTCTTAATTGTTTCCGTCCTTTATATTATATAAGTAAACACTTTATATGAATGTGCATATAAATGAAGGAGGGGTAAAAGTATCTTGCTTCAATTTGAAATTAGCCGAATACACAATGAGAACACCTACAGAAAATCATACCCGACACAAAAAATCAGAGAAAGTTCAATTTTTACGCCTGAATTCAAACGACATTTAATTTAAAATGATTAAAATCAGCCCTATTTTGAAAACATTTGGACAAACTTCGGATTTAAGAACTAATTTGTACCATCATATATACACTCCCTCATTTGACCCAGTCTGCACATCTCTACTAATAATATTCATATTTTTATCTTTTATTTTATTCAATTTTTCAGTGATTTCTTTGAGTAGTCTTTAGAGAAAAATTTGTAATTTTATTATTGGATTAGTATTCACACAATTTTTTCTTATTATTAAATTTAAAATTATTAAATATTTATTTGAATAATAAATATGAAATATATTTGAAAATTACTTGTATTTGAATAATTGATTTTCTTCTTTGCTTTTGTTTTTTCCTCTTTTTTTTGTAGAGATTTAACTGAATTTATTGATTGTCTGATGACTTGTATGCATAAGAAAATTATTTTATTATTTTTATTTCATACAAAACTTTTTCCTTATATTCTTCTGACTATTATTTTTCTCCTTTTTTTCTCTCTCTCTTCTACTTAATAGCAAAGGATTGATGAAAAAAATAGTATAATTTTACTCTTGATGTTTAGTCTGTGCTGTTTGTAATCAAAACCAATGCTAACATTACAAACATAAAAGAAATTCAATATATTTAATCTAAGATTACTTTATATTTATTTTTCAGACTCAAATAGAAGTATACTTTTTTCCTCTTTAATAGAAAACTTTCTTTTCATTATATGTTTTTTTTTTAATGTTTACAACAAATATATATATTATTACTTTTCAAACACAAAATGAATAAAAAAGAAACAAAAAAAAGTATTAAATTCTAAAAAATAAATTACATTAAAATCAAGAGAAATAAAGGTTGAAAAAGAAAGGATAGAAATATGATATGAATTTAGTTCTGAAAAAAAAACATTTTATATAATTAAAAATATTTTTGCTTTTCTTTGTTTAGATTAAAAACTAGACTAAAAAAAGATCAATTTTATTGAGTAAGACTCTTCAGACACATTTTTCAATTAGTCCTCTTATCTCATATCTAATGTATTCATACATTTTTAGAGCCCAAGAATAAGTGTCAGATATAATGAAGAGACAAATACTTGTCATTAGCAGATAAAACATTGAATTATTCATAAAAATAGTCTAAAACATAAAGAATGTATAAAATAGAGTAATTTTTTGTCAAACACAACACAAAAAGGTTTTTATCTATAAATACTGTATTATCTAATGAGACAAACATTAGAATAAGAGACAGAAAAATAAAAATCTATTAATAATAGGAAGAAAAGAGATTTTATTTTCTAATACTTTACATAAATCTCTCTCTATTTTACTCGACTTTTATTTTATATTTTATTTTCTAATTGTGTTCTTAAAGCGATTTAAGCGGAAAAATAAAATAAAAACAAAACGAATTTGAATTTAAAGGAAATTCTATATATTTTTCTGCGAATCAAATATTATTTAGCGATAGATAGGAATGAATTGAAAAATTATATTTCACTTTGAAATTGAATTCTCAGATCACGATTGAATTTCTTTCCCTTTTAAGAATATATCCGTTGAATTTGAATATATATAAAAGGATGGGAGAGAGAGAGAGAGAGAGAGAGAGAGAGAGAGAGAGAGAGAGAGAGAGAGAGAGAGAGAGAGAAATTGTTTCGCGAAGTCATAGACAATCCAATAGCTATTCTATTATTTAATAGCATTGGAATATAACTTATATAATAGTGGTATACGTTATACCGTATAAGTCGAGGCAAGAGAGGAGAGGATAGTATGGATTGGATTCTATGGTAAGGATAGTAAGGATAGGAAGGCTTACAAGGCTTGTAGCGCTCTCTAACTCTAAGAGCAGAAGAATCGACAGAATATGTGTGATATTCAGTATTGCGTTAAAAATATATTCAATTGAATTAAAGGCAAAGAGAAAGAGAGGAATATATGGTTCCGCCTAAAGAAGAATATATGGATTTAAATCGATGGAAGAGTAGGGCTATTGTAGGCAAAAAAGTGAAGACGATATGAGACTGAAAACACTCGTTCAGATTTACAACTGAAATAGGAATCTACTCTTTGAATGTATGGCACAGTTACTGTATATACTGTATATATAAATATAAGCGATGGCATCACTGATGGCATAGTTTTTGTTTTTAGATTGAATGCATGGAAATGAGAGTAACACAGATAGAGACAGACCAACCGAATCATTCTTTTGAGCTGACATTTGAGATCTTCTTTTGTTTTTATATATTATTTCTTTTTCTCTTTGCTTTCCATTCATCCAAATATCAGTTATTTCTGCATTCATTTCCAATACTTATACAAAGAATTCTTATTTATTTAATACTAGAGATGTTGAGCTCCACTCTACCCATGGATCTGATCTCACTTTAATCTAACTGCAGTCACATTTCCAACTCAAGAATTTATAGGTATTGGCGCCAAATAAATCACTTGCAATTATATTCATCGATTCAACAAGGTCTTCTGCTGGATATTGATCAAGGTTCACCTTTATTTCTACAGGGATTGCCACTCGCTTATGAAAATATTGTCGAATATATTGCGTTTATTATTATTATTCATAATATTTGCTAATATTCTATGTTATTCTCATTAATATTATTAAAGATAACTTTTCCGTTGATTTCAGGCAAATAGCAGTAAATTGAGAGAAATTGTGCTCTAATTGTCGTTTGTATTGAAGTAAATGTTTTATATAAAGGCTGTGCTGTGTTGTGTGCGCTCTTACATAACGAGATGATTTCATTAGCCTAAACACAACAAATAATGCGTTTACTGTCAGTCCAAAACAATACGTGACATTCAGCACAGGGAGACGAATGAACACAACAGCGATAATTCATACATACTGTATATTAGTGCAAGACATCACTCCTTCTTATTCTTCTTCAATATGTTTCTATGGCGATCGGGTGTATGTGCCAGTGCCAGTGCCTGTGCCTGTGCCAGTGTTGTTCACTTTGTTCGAGCAGAACAACCCTTCTTACAGCACCTGTAGATAAATTGTCACTTAAATTGACGCCAATATGAATGGCAATAGAAATGAAGAAAAATATGAATAAATAAGAAACAAATGAATGAATGAATGAATGAATGCGTTTTCAATCCATGTTTAGGCAGTGATCAGCCAAATGTATATGACGTTTCCGTTTTGTACACTATCACTAACACATCCCAATCCTCCCATTCCTAAATGTTGTTTCAGTTCAACCCATTTTAACGCTAGACTTGTAATTTTGATTCTCCCTTTCCATCAAAACAATGGGTTCGGGTGTGCGGTTCGGTTCCTAACTCTTATATAATTTTAGCGTTTGTTTAGAAAAATGAGTTCAAACTATTTGACAGCGAATGACACTTTCAAACACTTTATAATCAAAATATTTAACAAAATATAGTTTTTTCAAAACATAAGACTATTTTAATGGTATGGCAGAGAAGAATGGCTTATCATTGGGAAAGATGTTTGCTTTCATCCATCAAATATTGAACACTAGTTGTGAAAAATGAAGATTTTTTTTCAATTTAGAGGATTGTTCTCAAGAATAAAATTGACCGGAAATTGAATTCAATGACAATAAAAGCCAAACATATTTAGTGAATATTTATCAATAAAATTATAAATATATTCTGTTATTAAATCACAAAATAAATATAAAATACATAAAAATGAATATTTGAATACTTGAGTAAATATAATGAATTAATTTTAGAAATAGATTTCGGAATCGATTAAATGTATATATTTTTATACATTTTTGAATAATTTATTTAATGTATGCAAACATAGTCTTATAACTAAAACTAAATTAACTTAATTTCCTTTTTTGTATAGAAAATGTGTTAAACATTATACAAATAAGTTGTAAATTGTGCTCAAATTATCTGATAATTAGATCTGAATTTCATATAAATTACAATTAACTTAAAAGAAATAGTTATTCGCGAAGAGTATAAAAATAAATTGAGCCCATATTTACAATGGCTTATAAGCTAGTTTAATTTAATATTAGAAACGATATCTCATCGTTTCGATTGAATGGTAAGAAATAAAAGAGAAAATGATTTAATTTAAAGCCAAACGCAATGAAAAACGATTTGGCGAACGCTATATCATATTATATGACGATATTTACTGCATATAAAAGTCAACCGAAACCTAAAATAGAGAGAAGAAAAGTAATGTAATGTAATGTAATAGAGATGGTTTGCCGGCTAATATTGATCTGGTTTTGTTGGAAATGAAAGCTAAAAAAGTTTATTTACAGAACACATTAATTTAAGTCTATATGTGAGCCAAACACTGCTAAAGCAAAAGCAAATGCTTTAGTGACAGATCTAATGAATTAAGAACTCGACTCACATTCAGTTAGGCTTTTATAAACACAACTACAGTATTGGTACAGTACTACAGCACTAGTACTGTAGTACAGGAGTACAGAACTGAAGAGATGGCACAGAAGTGGCTCATACTGTAGATGAACAGAGCAGTGGAGAGGAGAGCACAGGAGAGCACAGGAGTGCAGAACAGAGAACAGAGTTGGCTTTGAGAGAGCATTGCATTTGTATAAAGAGAGACATAATTAGCAATAATAGTGTATTGAATGCAAATAAAGTCATTTGATTTTAATAATAATGACATTAAAAATAGAGGTAACGCACAGACAGACTATTAGATCATTAATAGATTACTGCATACAATGTATGTCATATACAGTATTATACGATTGCCTTCAAACACAACCGTAGCTGAGCGCACATCTGTCCTGTGGTACTTTGCAACCATCTTCCTCAATTTTCTTCAATATACATTTTGACCAGAATCAAGTTTCATTATTTATAACTACAGTATAATAATTGACAACTTTGTATGGATTACATTAAAATCCATATATATTTTGAGCGCGCAATTCAAAAGTGCAACTATTGAGATGTCAAGCACTGTACAGTATATGTGAAAATATATTTGTAATATGGATATTCAAAAAGAATCAAGTGCATTTTGTTTTGCTCATCATTTCAGAAATTACAAAATATCAGTTAATCTGAACACAGGTTGTAATCATAAAACTACTAGAAATTATGAAATTCAAATAGCATCTAGCACATCAATTATATTAACTTAGTTTACATTATTTGGCTAATTATTGAATAAAATTGTATTAATAGAGCCATTCGTTTCACTTATATCTACTGTTACTATAATTTTCATTCTCTCTCTCAGTCTCACTAATTCTCTCTGAGCTCCGGATGTTTACTGCAGTACAGTATGCGTGCCTTATAATCGTTAGGCTTTTCATTATATTATAATATCTCTCTCTCTCTCTCTCTCTCTCTCTCTCTCTCTCTCTCTC
>JAQIWA010000966.1:0-22866 GCA_034693305.1 Eueremaeus valkanovi
CGCTGTATAGTCTCTATATGTCAGGCAGACGATACGAGACAGACTGACGCTTATTAAGGGATTAAACAAGTACAGTACAGTATAAGTCAATTTGTATTAAATATATTGGTTTTGAAAAATTACATTGAGCAAGTTTAGTTCAAACTTCTAGGCGTTTGAAATATAGGATTTGAATGAAAATATCAAAAATAACAAAAATTCGCAAACATTGAGAGAATAGTAAATGTTAGCTAATTTATCAAAGCTCATTTGATGATATTCCCGATGGATTTGCCAATGGAAAGGTCAAACATCCAGCTCGTCTCCAGATAATGCTATCGCTATTTTCACTCTTCTTTAGTTAAATATAAATAATATATTTGAGACAAACATTAAAACTTTTTTTTATGAGAAAGAGAGGCAAAAGTTTAATCACTTTTAATGTCGGAATAGAAGTAGTCTAGAGATGATCAGGCTAAGAAAATTTAACAAGGTTAAAATTTTATTAGAAGTCTAATTATGCAAACTTTGATCTTACTCAAATTCTAAGAATTCGAAAGAAATGTTTGTTAAAGGACCAGTGATAATTAGACTAATTTTAATGATTGAGAATACTTAATTGGACCTTTCTAATAAATTATAACTTAACTTGTACATTTTTTGGAACTGTTTAATTATATACAGTAGAGTTTAATTCAAAAAATTGAAAGAAATCCAACTTTTTTAGAATTTATAGACAATAATAAAGAGTTTTATATATATTATATATTTATTGGATTTCCTTTATTATTATACCAGGGATGTCGAAAGTGGTCATATAATATTAGTCAAAGAAGCAGCATTCAGTTTATTATCTCCATTATAATATGATCATGTTCGTTTTTTATCAACGCTTAAAATTGAATTGAATTGAATTTATTGTTGTTTAAGGACAGTGCAGTACACTCAGGCCAGGGCTGTTATTCTGTGAGTATGTCTTGACAATACAATATCGAATAATTAGAATATTTAATCCAGCACATAATTCATCTTACGAATTCGAAGTAACATTTCGCTCATAAAGCCCAGAATAAACTGATTTTGAACATAATTTGTCTTATTTTACTGGTTTAGTACAAAACATCACTGATATTCTGCATCCCTGTTATTATGCATAATAGAGAGTACGCATACATTGGAAGTGCTTTATAGCCAAACATTAAACTGAATTATAAATCATTTATTATAATAAGTATAATATTCTGTTAGTCGTTGTATTACATAAAGAATATTCGACTCAATAGTGAAAACTAAAGTCTAAACAATTTATTTTAATAATAATTCAGAATTTAAATGAAGCGAAAGAAAAATATAAAGCAGTTAATAGACTGTATCGCGAATTATATACAGTATTATCATTGGATTAGTTGTGAACACAATTATATAAAAATTGTTAAGACTTGCACAGTGAGAGTCTGACTCAAAGTTTTGCTGTTCAGAGCTCTCGCAGTGTTTCCAAAATAAGCCAAGAATTTAATGTCAAACAAACATTTGGCTTAACATAAAAAAGTTGTTTTCCTGAACACTGTTCAGTGTATTTCAAGTTTGGCGAAAAAGTTTGCATTTATTTTTGAATATTAAACTAAATATAAGCATAAAATAAGTTTTCATCAAAAAATGTTTCGGTTTGACTCGACTATAGCTGTCGGCGATGTTCTTGAGGTATAATAAAAACTTATTCTGAAAATTGCATATAATTTATTGCTCGATAGTATTTCTGTTCATTTACTGTTAGAGAGAGCTCAGTTGTGGAGTGTACTGGAGCTTAATTATGATACTTTGCTATTTGTGCGATAAATATGCGATAAATTGTATATCAATGATAAGGAAAATCTTTTTGAACGCTAACAAAGACTTGCATTCGTTAACCAAATCAGTGATATTTGTTGAGTGATATTGTGTTGTGTTTTCAATATTTTATATTAAATAAAAACATGAAAAATACGCGAAACGAGATTTTCAATTCAAAAACAATTAATTTCAATATTAATACTTCTGATGTGAATAGTTTCACAGTTAAGCCGATCCGCGGACAGGCAGAGGACGGCAACCAAATATGTGTTACGTTCAACAAAAGCACTGCAAACGCAATCAGTTTTTTCGTTAACTATCGCCTCAAAGCAGCTAATGATTGGAATAGCACTCCAGTCGAGAGTCAGTTAAATGTAATCAATGTTAAAAATCTTGAACCCGGTGTCTATCAGATCAGGATTATTGCCATCAATGCCAGACAGCAGACGCCCAGTATTATCAAAGAGGTCGAGATCAAAGACGAGCCGCCGGTAAAGCCGGTCCACACAAGTGTATCCAAGAGTAAGAAGAATACAGTTTCCAAAACAGTGATGACTATCGCCGACAATTTGGCCGATGATATCATCGCTGAAGTCTATTTCAATCTATCGACTGCCGAACCCAATGATAGTCGAAATGATCACTCCTTTTACGACCAAAACTATACAAAATAAATGTTTTCTTAATTTTAAGTTTTAATTCTTATAATAATTAATCGATTTATTAAACATTTTTACATTGATTTTCTATTTCTCTCTTTATTTCCTCAATTAATTCGCTTCAAAATAATTACATTTAATTAATGTTTCGTTTTATATATATTTTTATTTTAAACTTAAATTGAAATTCATTTCATATGTTAAGCAAATTCACTCAAAGCTCAAACAAATTCAAAGCTATTTACTTAAGAATTTCAGTTCAATTAATCACTGATACAAACTTCAGAATGACCCGACACATTTTTAACAGCTTACTGGTTAGATAATAGTGCAATAATTATACGTATTATTTAAATTTTCACGACTTTATTGAGTAAAATACTATAAAATATATAATGTATTAAAACTAAAAAAGTCTTGAATTATATTTAATTAAAAATGAATTAATTTAAAGGCTTTTTATTTCAAGCTATTTATGTTGTCTTAACAGCAAATTGTATTGTTATTCAAAACATTTTTTTAGATTTCATAGAAATTCTGACCCAAATAAAGGCTTACAATCTTTTTCTCACTTAAACTGGATTTTAAGAAGAGTTATAAAATTATAATTAAATAAATTGTTTTTTCTTTAGTTTATAAATAGAAACTAAAAGAATATTTCTTTAATAATAGCTTAAAATACAAATAAATTACATTTTGAATGATATGATTGTAATTATTATACATTTAATTTGAAAACAATGTCAAATCAGTCGATTAGGAATTATTAGGTATTATTCAAAAACAAGTTTCGGTAAAGAATGGAAAAAAAATATATTTTTATCGCTTTTTCAAACAAAAAAGTATTAATACAACAAAATATGAAAGTTATAAAACAATTCTATAAATGCCTAAAAATGACTTTGAGTTATATTAATAATCGTATATCGCGTTCGTGACTGACTGACTGAATGGAGAAAATAATTTAAATTTTATTATTATTTTTATATATCGTTAATATGTTATTCGTTATGTCTGTTATTATCGCTGGAGTTAAGGATAGACTAATCAATGAGATTACGTCTGATATCTAAACAAATTTTCACTTTATTTTGCAAATATTTTCCTCGTATTTATAAATCTATACTAATATATGAATTAATTAAAAGTGAAATTTTTTGGATAATAAACAAAAATTTTCCCTTACTTTCCAATCTATCTGTTAACTGGGTTGGGATCAAAATTGACTCCAACATTGAATTCTATTACAAATGAAGAGTTAATCTAAAATCTTATAATCAATATATAAAGAATCGTTTCCTTCAATTCAATAAATAAGTCAAATAAGTGTCAAATAAATGCATTCATTAGTATAACGAAATAGTCTTTTAGATGAGTCTTACAAAGAGTTAGAAGAGTTGTTGAGTTGAGTCGAAAATTCTTATATTTGGCTATAAATTCAATAATTCTTATAATAAGAATTAAATTCTACATAAAGTTGGAAATATGTCTCAAACATATGACATGAAATTCATTGAAAGTGAACTATCGATTAGCCAACACATGAATTGGATTTTAGACAATATTTATCAGAACTATAAACAAGGATTTAATACACTTAAAGAAGTTTTAATTCATGTTAAAAGCGGACAAAATTATTGCGATAAGTATCAGATCGATCGCTACAACAATGTCGTTGATTCAGTCGAGAAGAATATAGCGCTCTGGGAGAACCAATACGGTATGAGTCCATCACTTTATCACACATTACAGTACAGTGTATTCATATGAATTCATACTGTATTTCAATTGTGCTCTAATTCATACTCTAATCATATACTCTAAACATATTCTATATTCAAACTCTTCTCCGATATTATGTAATATTTCGGTAAAATTGAGAACAATTTTCTTAAATTTATGACTCAATCGAGTCTTCATAACCAATATAAGTAGTGATTGAGAAATAGCAATAAAGTGCTAATTGCTCTGTCAGTCCAATCTGTCTGATTTAGTCCAAAGCTTGCTTAAAACTCATTTAATTCGTTATATAAAGATTGCATTCCTATTGCAAGTATTGCCTCATTGCAGCCAAATATCATTTTCATGTGTATTCTGCACATACAGTATGCTAAGGACAGGTATTACCTATAAATATCTGACAGTTTTGAGAAGTCAATCAAAAATGATTCAAAATAAACAACAAAATAAAGTATAGATTTTCTATGTGTTATGGCCTGAACTTTAGGCTATTATTTGTTCAAATCGATAAGAATGACTGTTATTGATCCTGAACCTATCGAATATTAGGATTAATCATGCAAATTCACTATTATTCATCCAGTATAAATCTAATCTCACGCATAATCTTCATAATTCATATTGATATTGGCGTAAAAATAGAAGAGCTAGGTCTATTCAATGACATTACTTACCAAATCGCTTAAATTGAACAAAAAGTGAGATAAGTTTAGAAAATAATAAAATGGTTTATAAAAAAATCATAATTTATTAATAGTTGTAAACAAAATATGTTATCAAATATATCAATACAATCGACTCAAGCGTTCAAAGTTGTCAACGAATTTTCCTTTTATGATATTAGGACTCAATTTATTCTCACTTTGCAGTTGAAGCTCATCTCAATAATTATTATCTCTCGAAAAAACCTTGATGGATCATATAATGATTTTAATATTGCAGTTAATTCAATTTAGCATTGATACAGCAGTCAGACTAATAGTCTTAAATAAAAAGCACGCAGGGCTAATCAATGGCTTGATGATATTTCAGATCATAATTAGAAAAAATATTTAATCGGTTTTATAATTGATTTGGGAATAAAAATGTTTGCAAACAATTTTTTAATGAGTTAATAAAAATACAGTAAAGACAACTGAGCAAGTTCAAGTGTAATTATTTATTACTTTTAAACTTCATTCTTTCGAAATCAAAGAAAATAAACTTAAAATCATTTTCATTTCAAATAAGTTCAAAACGAACACAAAAATAATACTTTCTATGCATTCAGACTAATCGTATGAATACGTGAATCAAAAAGTTATTTCGACTGACTTTCCATACACTGTATTATACAGTATTCATATTTAAGATAACATCTGTTTGAGCCAAAGGTCAGTTACCAAGCAGTTCTAGAAAAAAATGTTTATGAAGAGTTGATGAGTGTCATTTAGGAGATGCACCCTATTAAACCTAACCTAACCTAACTTGTTCAATTATCCATAAGTATACACTAGGGGTGGTCAACTTTTGAATTAGCCGGGTCTCAAATCTAGACCTAATATGAAATTCTGTTACGAATTTAAAACAGTTGAGCATTTGTTTGGCACTGAAAGGTGTGTACACTATGTACTGAACTCATAACGCGTCGAATAATCTTTATCTCAACTCTTATTATAATAATAATGATTTGTTTGTGTGCTTCACTACTTTGTCAATACTAGTGCTGTAGAACAGCACTTTTAGCCAGCCTTAGTATACACTACTTATCAGTTTAGTTGTTAGAATCAAATTGACAATCTGTTGAGTATTGGATCAATTCATTCCTGTTTTTAGAATAATCGAGATATTAATCATTAATGGCGTCAATCATATTAATTATATTTTTTAAATAAGTTTAAAATTATAATTATTTGTAATCACTTTAATATTTTATTCGTGGCTTTGTTACTCAAGTTTATGCGTTTATAGTGAAATAGGAATAGCCTGATGCAAAACATTTTTATGGCTTATATTTCATTTATGTACGCAAACCATAAATTCTCTATTCTTTGTATTCATATAAGAATTTAAAAATAACTTAGAAATGAAATTAAATTCCAGTTCTAGTGTTGAAGTGTGCTGTATATAAACGTTCTGTACTGTACTTGCTAATTTACTATTCAACTCTTTTATAAAATTTTTTGAAAAAGAATTTACTTTCAAAATCAGCATATTTTCAATTGTTTATCAATTAACAATTGACATAGATGCTAATTTAGCCTGTGCATTTATCAATAATCAGGGAATACTCAAGTTTTGAAACAAGGTAGATTAGATTGATTGTTTTTTGGTTGAAATTTGACCCGATTGGATTTTGAGCACTGCTCCATCAGGATTATAAGAAATTTTGTTGAACTGAAGGCGTGTCTAAATCAAATTAAATTCAATTCAATTCGATTACAATTTTATTTTGTGGCGCAATTTGCACCTTGATCGTACTTACAAATACTACCCCTGAGTTTGAATATCCTGCACATCTTTAAACCAAGTGATGTCAGAGAAATTAAAGGAAATCTTCTAAAAATACTTTTCATTAAAGTGCAAAGTATTTGATGTAATACTTCTTGAAATTTATACTGTATTTCCTTCTCTTCATCTCTTCACCAAGGTAGTGCACATTCTGCAAACATGTATGAATTTCAGCACTGAATAGTCATTTGAAAATTATATGAATTAGTGTTTTATATATTGTTTAACTTCTTTACACTTTTGTTTGTTTCGACTCTATTCTCAATAATCTGATAATTCTTATTATTTTCATAAATATTAACGTCTATTAAAACTTATACTGTATTTAAGAAATCAAACTTAATTGTGAGCCAAAAAGTACCTTTCTAACTCACTTTGCTTGCTAGTTGATTAGTGCAACAAAAACTTCCATCACTTTATTAAAACCCTGTTCAATATATTCGTGATTATTCATAACAACATCCAGTGGTTGATAGACACAGAATATTATTATTATTATTATTGACCAAACGTTTCGATTCATTCAATTTAGTGATTAATTATTTGAGAATTGAGTTATAAATAAGTATTTTTTCATTAGAAATGTTTGACGTAAAGAACAAAACAGAAAATCCTAATCAAAAGGAAAGGATTGAAGCAATAGATTATGAAAAGCAGATAATTATACAGAATATTGACGTCAAGCCATATATGAGCGGAGAATCTGTACAGAGCTGTCAACTCCTGAGCACCTGTAGCTCTAATCAAACCGAAAACTTCGACAATGACTGGTATAATAGCGATGATATTTATTACATGAAGTCTTTGGATGTGTTGACGCCTTCATCGATGGATCAGATAATTGCCACTTCGATCAGAGATGACATAATCGACAGCGGCTTCGAAGAGAGTCCGATCTCAATGAATACTTGCGATGAAATCAATGGCTTTATGTTAACTAATTTATGCAATCAATTGGATTCCAAACAAGAAATCGATGAGAATTTCATTACGAATAACGATAATTACGAGAGCATTGAAAGCACACAAACTCCGATCAGTACTACTAATGGTATCAATAATTGTTTTATTGTTATTAATAATACTTTTATATATTTCTTTCCAATATATCAATAATCCGGAACATTCACAATCCTGATCATTCAAACTTTGCTAAAATAACATATAAAACTAAAACCTTGAAACGTAAAGCTAAAGATTTGTTCTCGAGTTGAACTTGATTCTTTGATAAAAGTTTCAGAATTTCATACCTTGAAAAGTGTACTTCTATTGATCTAAATTCCCTTTTGATTCTCTTAGTTAGCCGACTGACTCTAGAGGCAAATTGATCCAATTGATCCAATTGGTCCAGTCAAGTTTAATAACAATAGATTATCTCAAATAAAACCAATGATTAAGAACTGTTGCTTTGATTCAATAAATAATATTTTTGTTTAATTTGAATGAATTTAACGCATATTTAGTTCGAATAAAGAAACGAAATCACAATTACGTTCGCAAAGCACGACAAGTGGACACAAGAATCTGGTATAAGTGCGGTTGGGATGGATGTAGTTTCGGCAGCTTCTATAATGGAGTGGTCAAACGGCACAGCTATAAGAAGCACTCGGGCAAGATTAAGATTGACAAGTCGTGCAATTCACCAATGCATCGGTTTAAGTGCGATTGGCCCGGATGTGATGTATCACTGGTCGCGTACCATAAGCTGGTGGAACACAAGCGCAAACACACGGGTGAGAAGCCATTCAAATGCAAGTACAGGGCCTGTAATTACGCGACCGCAAGGCTCTACTCTATGATCATTCACGAAAGGACTCATAAATTGGATCCAAATCTCAGTTTAGATTTTAGTAATAATAATAATAAGAAATAATTTATTTATATTTTGTAACATAACTGTACCACTACTTCATGTTTTTTATTAAAACTATTTATAATTTAAAAATATTAATACAATAACTACTAAACTATAGCTTTGTTTTAGTTTTTAGTTCACAACAAACTAATAGCGATTTTGGAGAAGACGTAAAATAATGACTAAATAATTATTAAATATATTACTCAATAAATTCGTCTCAATTTTGAAAGGTTTCACAATTTTAAGTGTTAGCCAACTGTTTTGAATGTTCTGGGTGCAGTTTGCCAGTTTCCAGCACGATGACTGCATTTTCCACTACGTTTTCCCTCATAATGTATTAATGAGGAAATGTGCAAGCTAATTAAGCTACCTTTGCTGGTCTCTCTGGCGCCGGTTTAGAAATTGAGAATAAATGAGATGAGTTTTGACATAATTTTGGCATTAAAATGAAGCGAAAACGATACCGGGTGAAACCCCCGGGCAATAAATAATGACTTTTATGTCCATTAATTGAAATTCAAATGAAAATACATTTGAATCGAAATGAATTCATCGTTAAAATGAATATATAATAAAAGCAAAACTGAAAAGAGGACTAATAGTCCAATACTTTATTAAAATATTAAAGAAAACAATAATTGAATAAAAATATTAAGATTCTGTCAGAGAAGAGGATATGGACTCTTCAAATAGGGTTACTTCAAATAGGAGTCGATGTCTCTTCCAATTGATTGACTATGAATTCCGGAACTGTTCTCTTCCTTCCCTTTCCATCTGTAATATCAATAGTTTTCGTCAAATACTTTCCAAACAATTTCTTCTCGTAATCAATAAGTTGTCTGAAGAATGACTCATTGGGTCGGATAACAGCTCTTCTGTGCTTTACATAAGCGAACGACTCTTTTAATGGCTTTTTTTGGTATTTCATTGAATAAGCTGTGAATGCATTGAAAGGAATGAAAGGATTTATAAATTGGAAACAATATTTAGAAATCACACAACGAATCAAAGGCTAACCGATCACTACTGTGGCTGATCTGCAAACAGCGGCCAATCACTGGTCCCACAGCTATTGTAGTATAACATAATTGACCGGAAATTCAATTAATATTTAGATTTTTATTATAAAATACAAAATAATATCTCAAATAAGAACTGTTTTATACAAATGAAAACCAATTATAATATCAATAATAATAAACATTTTTATAGACATTGAAAAAGACATAAAATGTTTTAATAATAGAGTAATAAAATAAAAGATTAAAAAATTGATAAAAGATTTGTAGATAAAAGAGATTTTTGATTAGAAAATGAAAAAACATTTGTTTTCTGATATTTAATAACAATTTTAATGTTTAAGTCAAACAACAGTTAATTTATGTGCAAAACAGTTATAAAGAAGTGTTTTGTTTGAGTCGAATGAATGAGAAAAATAAATAGCGATTTGAGTGAAGACATAATTATATGAGTCTATGATTTGCTAATAAATGTTTAATAATTATTATTTTTATTTTATTTAATTTATATAATATTTATATAACTTTTTAATTTGAAATAATCAATAATTTTGTCTCAAATTTATTATAAATTAAATAATTATTAATTAATTAACGAAACACTTCGTCTGAATCTATCGTATGTTTGAACCGAAATATAATTCTTTTGTGCGAACGAAGCCATCAGTTGTCCAACCATTCAATTGACGAACGTCTGCATCGAAACCATATTCGGCGCCCAATTACCAGTTGTCACATAATTGCGCCTCAGTTTCAGTTTGACTGCGGGTCCGCTATTACTGATGGCATTGACGGCATCCGCGTGTGTCAGGCCTACAGTCGAATAGCCATTAATTTCGATAATTTCGTCGCCTATATTGAGCAGTGAATAGGCCGGACCGTCCGGTGCTATTCTAAGTATGAACAGAGGCATTCCGTTGAATTCGGCGCCGCCTCTGATAGAAAAGCCGAAACCTTTTGGGCCGCGAATAAGTTCAACGGTATAACAATCCGCAGGAATTATACGCAAATGAAGTGTTTCACCTGAATTGGGGCCATAGGGTTGGGATGAGAACAACAGTTAAGTTATTATTCATTTGATTTCAATTTAATTGTGGATTAGATTCGAACGAATCGATTGAATACCGGATTCTTTAATCATATTAACGATTTCTGGATGAGTTAGTGCTGTGATGTCGATGCCATTGACTGCGATTATTCTGTCTCTGATGTGGAGTCTCTGACACCTGTGCGCAGGACTGCCATCAATGATGCGACCGATGAGCGCGCAGTCACCGCACGATATGATAACAAACCCGAATCCCTCCGATTCCTCGCGGAAGAGCGTTACGTCATATGTGTCTGAATTACGTCTCCGTCTGACCAGAATGGCGACCATCGGTCCGGTTTGGGACATGAGTTGCACCACTTCCTGATGACTGGCGCCCATTACGTTCCTGTCGTTTATCGATATAATCTCGTCGCCGGCTTTGAGCACACCGTCCCTATGGGCCACTCCTCCTATCACTATAGAACCAATGGCCACATTCCGGCCCTCTTCGGCGCCGCCAACGATTCGAAAGCCGAACCCGGATTCGGCGCGCGTTAGCGAAGCTCTGAAGTACTCGTAATCGTCTTCAGTGGTCGTCGACGTCAGATCTGAGTTAGCCATTGATGGCTGTAGTGATGGGGTGTCCAGGGGTGGGTTCGATGTGAGCGCAGGTAGTAATGGTGCCGATTGAGACTGAAATGTATACCAATTTATTAATAAAACATTTATTAAATAATAGGCAATCGATTGAAAGCAAACCTTAATGTTGTTGTGTTGGGCACCGAATCGATCGCTTGAATAACTGTTTGGTATGTATTGAGACATATAGTGATCGGAAACAAAATCGTTGTTCGTATCTCTCATTCGGCCCATCATTTCGGCGTTCGGTGTCTTACAGTTCCGAACGGGCGGTAAGTAATTATCGTTTTCCCAATTATTTTGTAAAACTAATGGAGTTTTAGAGCGAAATCTCTTTTTCCGTTTAACCATAAGAACTGCCGATTCATCGATCGGACACTGCTTTAAAGCGTCGACTACTTCCAAGTGAGGCATATCTGATAAGTCGCAGCCGTTTATAGACATAAGAATATCGCCCTGTCTTAGAGCACCGCACCGGTCGATGTCTAAAATCTTCTTAACCTTCTGACCCGAATGGGCGTCACTTATGGTAAACCCAAAGCCTTGACTGCCTTTAGTCAGAGTAACGCTAATTATGTCGATTTGGTCGTCGTTGAGGTCAGGGGGCAGTTGGTATCCGCGCGCAAACGTCAGTTTAATGCGATCCCCGACTGTGAATGTGGCGAACAGTCGGGCTATGTCTGAGTGCTGTAAACCGGCCACTGAGACACCGGACACAGAGACGAGTACATCACCCGGTTGTATGACACCTGAAGAATATGCGGGTCCGCCAGGAATTATACTCTTGACAACGACCAGTCCTTTATCGATCTCGACGAGAGTGAACCCAAAACCGGACACTCCTTTGATGAGCTCTGTCTCATAGGGTCTCTCATATTGTGTTCGTTTGTTGATGTGATCGATATAATAGACGCCGTAGTGAGCGTCGGATATCCGTTCCCACCCGTGCGGCAGAGATGAGGCATCGATGGCAGCTATGTTTGAGCGGTTCCGACGACGCTTTGTGGCCAATGATGTGTTCGAGTTATTCATTGAGATTTGTTCATAATTTGGTAAACAATTGGAGGTATTGTTTGGCGAATCACTCGTCGGAAATGTGGACAATGGAAGTGGAGTTCCTGTTCGGCCATTGGATTCAATAGAAGACATTTAGTTAGCGATCAGACAAACAATAATTAAATGTCAAATAAATAGAAATAAGTATTCATTCACTCAGTTATACTGAAAGAGCAAACACTTATAGAATTATAGATACGTTCAGTCATTATTCAAATTCTTGACATTTGCTTATCAATCAGTACTCGACAGACATAACGATACAAATATTTGAAGCAATTGATTGATACTGTATTACTGTATTTCCAAATCTTATAAATCTATCAAAATATAAGACATTTATACTTTCCAACTATTTTTGTAAATATTCTCTAAACTAAAATCAAACTAAACTACGTTATATCCTCTTTTGAAAAATATTCAATGTACATGAACAGTTTTGAGCCTGTACACATTATTAATCATACAAAACGATTCGTCAAATTGATCGGAACATAAGTTAAAAATTCAATATTGAAGATATACGTGTGCTAGCACATATTTTTCATGATTAAGAGAATGACCTGTCACATTCATAAGTTATGAATCATAACTGTAGTGATGGTTCAATTACAGTCAACTACACTAACACTTAAGTTAAATGTTAATTATTTAAAACTATTTTCATTCATATTCTTCACTCGAATTAAAGAGCTATTAAAGAGTTAACTGAAAATATGAGTTTATATCGAATAAATAGGTGGATGCAATTGAATAATACTTGTAATAGATGTAACAAGTTGTATATAGATTACTAGAAATCAATTGAATTGCAAAAAAAATTAAAACTTAGACAAAATCTTTAGATTAAACTAAATTTAAATAAAAGATAAAACAGAAAAGTATTTAGAAATTAATTAAATTTAAACAAATTGGAAAACTTTGAGATAATGTGAAAAACATATAAATATTATAAGATTTTTACAACTGATTGCATATTCTGTGCTCACAATCAGTTAATACAAGTAAACAAAAGAATAAAAATGCGATAAAAACTAATCCAAAGCTTAGAAAAGAACAAAAACTGCAAAACAGAACAGAAATGATTGGAGAGAATAAAACTCACCGAAGCTAATGAATAAATTTGGTTAATTCAGATACTAATTAGTAATTACAGTAAATAATGAGTTAACGAATAATGAATACTAAATAAGTTAAACACAAAATAAGAAAATAATGAAAGACTGGAAGAAACTAAAGAATTAGTCGAACACTGATATAACGCCCACTTTATTGCAACAAATTATTTATTTTCTAATAAAAAATAGTCATAAAAGTCATGATAACATAGAAATTATTTTATACCACATTCGCTTCGGTATTGAATTTCGATTTGGTTTACAATTTTTTCAATTAATTCAATATTTATTCAAATAATAGCGATATTTATTCTTTTCATGAAATTTGAGAAAAGATTGGCTCAAAATTGGGGCCGAATTATCATTAAATCATTATTCAATGACTGATCCACACAAATATCCATTCATTTGATTAGCTTTTCTTGGTTTCTAAGCGATTGAAATTTGATTAAACACTGATTATTGTTATAAACAAAAAAATTATATATTCAGTCAATGATAGGAAATGTCTCCAAAGATTGAGGAAATTTATGCTCAAATATATATCTCATTTAATAAATTGTACATTGGTCGTTAATCAATACGAGTCCAGTTTTCACACCTACACTATTGTTCATCCTTCATCCTTGATCATCTATTGAATTGAGAATCACTGCATTCATATGAAAAATTATAATCATCTGAATTGAATCGATTTTCAATTGATCTCAAATGAAATATGATTTTTGTGAAAGCAATCAATAAATTAAATCTATTTATAGTTAACTCGAAATACTTGATTACATACTGTACTCAAAGAAAATATATGATTAGAAAAAGCCATTAAACAGAATGACCACTAATATAGTGATGTAGTGCTGTGTAGTTGGGCTAAACTGAGACAAATAGTACTCTTAAACAACACATAAAAACAAATGAAAAGAAGAATAAAAATCAGTTAATTGATAGCCTAATGGAATGTGAGCTCACTTTTCATTCAATACATTAATCAAATAATTAAATCAATTATAAAGAGAGACTCAAAGACTGCAATACTATTAGTCAAACGAATCATTGAATTGAAATCGATTTAAAAAAAGATAATAAAAGACTAAAACAAATAAATGAATGAATGAAACAAACCATAGAAGTGCGCGGCGTATACACCAGACTCGAGGAGAAGCCCCGACCGATCCATTTCGATGAACTGTTCTTTGGTAACGAACTTATAGTCGACGCCATCCATCTCTGTGGGCCGGGGAGGCCTTGTGGTACAGGGTATGGTTCGCATATAGACGTTGTCCCTGATGGTGGCCTGGAGGTCGTGATCAATGCTGCCGCGAGCGAACCTTCGGGCCAGGTATTCGCGCAGTTCGATTGGAAGGCCATAAGCACTGGAAGCCTGAACTGATTTGACCGAATGCGAGGGTTTGGCGTTCACTAACTCGCATACGTCCGCACGGGTCAGTCCGGCCACTTTCATGCCGTCCATCTCTATGATTATATCACCCGAGTCAATGAAGTAGGGCAGTTGCCCGTAGTCGGAGCCCCCGCCGATCGACCAGTCGCCTAATGAATGCACCGGAAGAGTCAATCATTAAGTCATTTAGAATTTGTAAACATTTTCTAAAAGTAAAGCATTTTCTCTAAAATTCTTATTCGAGTCAAACAAGTATTCGTGCAATCGATTCAAATCAATGAAACTTTTGTCTCATTTGAAAAGTTGAGTCAATTTTATGCATCGAATGGCAGAACAAAACAATTTCTGTTATAAATCGATTTAATATATCATTAGTAGAGCTCTATTGGGTTTGGGTTTAAAATTAAGTAATTTATTGTAAGACATGAACACAACTGAAGACTGGAATGCAAGTGAATTAATGAACCAGAACAGGGATGTGCAGACAGAGGTACAAAATGAAAGTTAACATGGTAATTGACGATTTAGATGGACGAGTATATTGCGGATACATGTGATTATAGCTCATTAAAGGACCAGTTTGTTCGCTTCAAGCACTCCTCTAATCACTTGCACCTGGATCATTGATTGAATAGATACTGTGCAAGGTCAATCACAGGTCATTTATAATTAATTCAGTGTAACTTATTTTTCAACTAAAACATAGAATTCAACCAAAAAGTCTCAATTTCTACCCCCATATACAGCATCCCTGGTTTGTGCGACTTTGGTCTTCAATAAGACTGCATTGGATTCACAATTGAATCGAAAGATCAAAATAAATATGTTTTGTCTCACTATTTGAAGGAATGGTATATTTATATCATTTATATCACAAAAAAGTAACTTTTGATTCATTTGACTGTCATTTCCGTTCAATTGAGTTATAAAACAAAAGATTAAATAAATTCAATTCAATTGAATGTATCGTAAAATTGAAGACAAAAAGAGAAAAAACATTAAAAAAGACATTAAATATGAAAAAAGAGAAAATGAAATGAAAATAAAAAGCGATAGAAATGTATGTAAAGAATGAACAGAAATGACAAACCGATAGCAATGTTGTCGTAATGGAAGATGGATTGAGACCAGTGATGGTTCTGTTGATAATTAGGCGGAATTCCGTTATCATTCTCATAGATCTGATCGTTTGACTCATTGTTCTGATCGTTGTCTTCGTTATCAAACTCTTGCTGTTGTTGTTGTTGTAGTCGTTGCTGTTGTTGCTGACTGTGCGGATCAGCCAATTGTGGTGAAAGTGTTTCTTGCATTTCGACGACAAATAATTACTATTGAATTGAATGCGAAAACAAATTTAAGCTCAGATTAGACTTCAGATCATATCAACGAATATTCGCAATAAAAGCAAAAGACAGACAAAATGCTAAACAATATTAAGAGTACAACAGATTAGTTGAAAATTAAAGCATAAATTCTGCGCCGAATTCTTGAATAAATAAATAAACATTAGATTTCAAACTCATCTAACAGTTTATATAACGGGAAAAGTTATTTAAAGGGCTAATGAAACAAATGGTTTATCTTTTTTCTTCTCTTCTCTACTCTTTAATGCACTAAAACTCTGTTCATATGTTTTGAAACTTAAAAATATAATAAAAATAAAACTATTCTTTCAAACAAATATATAAAACGCAAATGTTTTGCACAGAATATATAATTTTGTTGAACAGAAAATGCAAATCCAAATACAAAAAATTGTGCTATAATTCTAGTTTCAGTTTTAGTGATCTTTTCTTTAGATAATTTAAAAGTTTTAGTTTTGTTCTTATATTTTATGAATATTTAAATATTTAATGAAAGAGAAAAATAAGAGAAAAAACATAAGTGTTATTGAAAAATGATAATCAATTCTAAAGGCACTGAAAATATGCTAAAATAAAACACATTTTCTCTGCTTTCACAACGATTTTCATAAACAAAAATATAAGTTAACAGAAATAAAGTATAGTATAAGACAAGAATTTTAATTCATATCAAATTAATTCAATTAATACTCTAATCGAATAAAAAGCACTCATTTGTCGAATAATAACAAATATTGAAATTTAAGAAAAACATAATTAAAATAATTTTTCATTTAATTCATAAATATATTGTTTCAGTCATACGTCTAATCATATTGAATGAGTAAATGAAAAGAATTCAAAGTATTTAATCTGTAATACAATATACTGTATGAAAGAAAATGAGAAAACTTTTTGAAATTCATTCCCGAATATCGTCTTTCAGTTAAATCTAAAGATTTTAACAGATATTATGTGAAAACAATGAAAGAAACAGAAAAATATTTGTCAAGAGATTTGAAACTTAACGGAAGAAATGGTCGGATATTTGGCTTAACATTTAGGGTCAGGTCATTAGAAGAAGGAATGTGAGAGGAATGGGTGTCACAAATCTCACGTCTGAGTGCTGGCTAAGGAGTATTTGAGACAACACTTACGGCAACAATAGCTATCATTGAGTGAGGTTTGGATCGAAAACATGAAGTTTTTCTTAATTCACTTCACATATAAACACAACTAAACAGACATTCACTCATAAGTGGCGTAATTGAAGACAATATGAATGGAGTCAACGGATTAGTTACTGCATAAACAGTATTACTAATACAAATGCAATTCAAAGGATTACTCATTCATTTGGGGTTTGGATTCTTAAACATTAAAAAATTCATTATTCAAGAAAAAGAGAAGAAAAAATATTTATAGACATAAGAAAAGCGTAAAAAATAGGATAAAATTGAAAACAGAGTTTCTAAACAATAATTGATGGGCTTTTGTAGATTCATTACAATCAATGGTTACGTCACTGTATGTTAAGTTAGGAAATGATTGTCTCAAAAGAAATATAACAAAACAAAAAAATAAGTTATGCTTCGCATCGAAAAAAGACATCTTTTCTGAAGACAAGCATTAATTATAGTTTTTATAATATAATTAAATACATTGTGTGTCTCATAAATATAGGCATAAATAAGTTCATTAACTTTTGATTGCAATTAATTATATAATACAATAATTAAGAGACAATTGCAGACTTCACTCCTCTGTCTCTCAACTAATCATTAATTCTAATAAAAACTTAATTTAATTGTTTGACAGAAATAGAAACGAAAAACAGAATTAATTTCTCACAAAAAAGGAGAACTTTTTTCTTAATCACAGTTTATTCGTGTATTTAAACTAAAAGTGCAGATAATTAATGAGTAAAACAAAACTTCATATCAATAAACATTAAATTATATAAAAAAAGATAAGATTTTGAAAATGAAATAAAATATAAATTCAGCGAAAAAGAGACGAAAAATATTTTAAATGTAAAACAAGTTTTCAAATCAATGATAAAAAGTATGATTTGAATGAAAAAAGACTATCAAATGAACGGATAAACTGATAAAATGTATGGAAATTATGTATTGAAGGAAGAGATGGAAAATATAGAGTAAATTGTAGTGAAATAAGGGGTAAAATAGAGGTTAAACTCGAGAGCACTACCGGTTCGGCCGAAGAGATGCCTAAGGAATACAATCATTGTTTTCATTCAACATTGAAATCATTTTTTTATTTTACAAAATAGTCATAAAAATAGGAAAAAAGTCTATTTTTGGTTCAAAAATAATGAACAGAAATATAAATAAAAAGTAAAGATGAGTTCAATAGAGAGAAAAATAATAAATAAATAATATTTTCGTCAAATAATATAATAATTTTCTTCACAAAAAAGCTTTGATTTTCGGCTTTAATTAACCGACAAAACAGAAAACAAATCATTGAAAAAAATACGGAAAATAATTAAAAACAATAATAACAGTAATTATAGACAAAATTTAATTGAAATAATTGACTGAAAACTGAATACAATTATCAATAAAATAGACAAAAGATATGAACAGAAAAGTGATTAAAAAAAATTGAGAAAAACAATAGAAATAAATAAATGATTGAATGAATGGATTGAATGAATGAATGAATTGAATGAATACAAACCGATATACGAATGGATTAATCGATTCAAATAATAAGGCATTACTTTAATTGAATTATAATTATTAATAAATCATATCATTTGTCGTCAATTAAACGTCTAATTGATTGTCGGCTTTGTATTGAAAGCCATTAAACAAACCATTCATTTGAATAACAATTTTGTTAACATTTTTTTTTCTTAACATTTAATTGAAATCAAAAACTAATAATAAATACAAACATTATTTGATTATAAAATCACTGAAAAGAGTAGTTATTAATCATTGAATTGGATTTAAATGTTAATCAATAGCGTTGTCAACAGAAAACATATAAAAACAACAAAAATATATATTTTTAAAAAACATTTGATTTAAACGTTTCCGACATTTCTTTTGCAGCGAATAGTCTTTTCTCGTTATACAGCAAACGGTTTAAACGTTTATTTTTGTTACTCTTTTCAATAGATTTCCTGTCATTTCGATTGCCTTTAAATACTAGTCTTTCTATTGAATAATGGTTTCAACAAAATCTTCTGACGTTTTGTATTTTCAACTCTCAATTCGTGAAGTTTTTTCGCCTAATCCTATGATTGCTTTTGTTTGACGTTATTCTTGTGTTGCATAACATTTAACATCAATTATATTCAAGTCTTAATTATTCTTTAAATGTTTTCATAATAATTAGGATTTTGTCTCTCATTTATGTAAGAATTTAATTATTTTATAAAAAAATTATAAATCTGTTGAGAAATCGATTTCAATTCAACCAAAATAAAAAATCATCAAGTTGCAAATAAGATGCCTGGCTCATTTAGTTGAAACCATCCATAGACAGCAGTACTGCCATAGAGTGAGTGTCAATGAAAAAGCAACTAAAGCTCAGAATATGTCTCAAAAGTTTTGTTAATCATTTCAATGTTGAATGAATACAATGATTGTATTCGTTAGGCATCTCTTCGGCAAAACCGATAGTGCTCTTGACCTCTATTTTACCCATTATTTCATAGCAAGTTCCTCTATAGGCATATCCATAATTTGGGTGTCAGTGTTGTAGAGAGCGATTGTTTTTGAACTGCAAACTGAATTACAAGCCAACCAATCATAAGCCTTGGTTATGGTTATTAATTTTAATTAGCGATTAAACAATCAAAAAGCAAGTGCTCTTCGCAACACTGTTCCCGAAAATATTGATAACCCTATACTGTATACAGTATTTGCCATCACTTACTTCAATACATATTTTGGAGTCAAAGCTAGAAAACTGATAGAAATATAAAGTTTTAAAGTTTAGACGATATAAGAGACGTATTAACTGTAAGTGAGTATAGAGTGGACTATCGGGTGTTGCCATCAGAACATCGTTCGCTGTTTGATATGAAAATCAGTTAGAAATCGATTGTCAGCTCTGTATTGAACTCATATTAAATACTTTTATCGATTGTTTCATAACTTGTTTATTGAGAAAAAGCAAAACAATTTAGTTATCGATTCAATAGTTTTGATAATATTTAAAGAAATTCAATAAAAAATCGTTTCTATTGTTTGAGACAAATGTTGGAAATGGAGGAAAACTCTTCAGATCTTCCGGAAGAAGAAGAGGAGAACAAAGACTCGCCAGCGATAGGACTGTCAGACAATTCAGACAACGATAATGATAGCGAACCGGGTATTGAATGTCTGCTATGACGTCATTGAGTTCAATACCGATACCGATATTGGCATTGAATTCAATACTGACTGTCATATCAATTGAACATCAATTTGAATGCAGTATTGAATTGATTGACAAACGATTGAAACGATTGAGCGCTTAGTTTGACATTTGTTTACATAATTATAGTTATTATTAGTTTGTTATTAATGTTAGACTAATCTGATTACTAATGAATTGTTTCAATGCTTTTAATCCAATATTAAGAGAATGTTTGCAACGATTTGGAGGCAAACAACTTGTCTTCAGTCGTACCAAATCTGATGACCAGTTCGGGTGATATGAGTGACGACACGAGTAGTCAACCGATTGTTTGCGACGAAAATATGACTCACAATCAGAGCGTGAAAATAGTGAAGGTTTGCACCCATTCTGGTCATACACTACTACAGCCCTAACCCTTGCCCCGACTGCACAGGTCGTACCCCTACCGCACGCGCGCTCAGAGGTGTGGACGTACTTCGGGTTCATCGCCGACGACGAGGGGGAGATCCAGGACAAGAAGAAAGCCATTTGCAAGATCTGCGCCTCCACTCTGGCCTACTCGGGCAACACGACCAACCTGTTCACGCACCTGAAGGCCATGCATCCCGAGGCTCAGCCACAGAAGTTGGCGCCGACCAACCGGACGCCCAGAACAGGCAAGAAGTTGGGCAAACGGAAGGCCGATGTGTTGGACTCGCCTTCCGGTCCTCTCATCGTTCGGGCCATCACTTACTCGTCGCACAACGAGGGACTGTTCGACGACGAGGCGCACACAGACGGCCCGATTCTGTCATCGAAGTCACAGCAGAACTCATTCAACTCGAGTGCGAGTCTGACCGGCGCTCACAACACATTTGTGGCAACCGATGAGATAACGAACTCAATCGTCAATTGGTTGGTCAAAGACTGCCGACCCATATGTGTGGTCGAGGGGAAGGGCTTTCAGGAGTTGCTACGGATGGTAGCGCCCGGTTATGTCATACCTGACTCAAGAAGACTGACCACAGCTGTGAAGAAGAAGTACGACGAAGTCAGACGAGACCTGATCTTAAGGG
This sequence comes from Eueremaeus valkanovi, assembly GCA_034693305.1. NCBI lineage: Eukaryota > Metazoa > Arthropoda > Arachnida > Sarcoptiformes > Eremaeidae > Eueremaeus > Eueremaeus valkanovi. The sequence continues at coordinate 21,596 of JAQIWA010000966.1, forward strand.
CGATGCAGGACGAGTAGGGGGTGTCCAGGGGTTGCACTGATTGCGAACAAATGTATATATTTTGGGTTCAATTGTTTTATACGTATTATATACAGATATCAATAATTCATAAATCAATTAATGATTACTTAATGTAAATAAATGTAAAACTGTTTAAACGGAATAAAAATTATCAAACATTTCAATCGACTCTATTTCTGGGGTGAAATTGTTTTATGCAAGTGTTGGCCAGTCGTATGTCTGGCACCTAAAGAAGATTTTCTATTATTTGGTCGAAAACAAATCCATTGATAAAAGATTTGCAACAAATCCTATCGAGAAGTCAGTGAAGAGAAGAATGCATTCAATATATCAATTGATTGAAATGCTATTGGATTTGAATATTAATTGAATTCTTAAGAAATATACTGACCCACACCTCCCACTCCGCAATCCGTCTACACATTAATGTACATCAACAGACACTTCCAGACCCATCCTGTCCAGTTCAAGCACCTCACGACTGCTGGACTAACCTGTGCTGAACTCCCAAACACCCGAATGCACTTCAGAAATACCCCTAAAGACCCGATTCCTTGAATGCATTGTCGGATTGGGCAGTAATGAACAGGACATGACATGACTTGTGAGGACATTGAAACTAATGGTTGTATTCATCTGAATGTAAGTCTTGTTCTAATCCTATAATAACATGAAATCATATTATTAGTGCAGACGACGACAATCAGTCGCGCGCTCTAACAATGCAAACCATATTCTCAACACTCTATACATTCATTACATTAGCTTTTGTTTGAATTCTTATAATTTTTCCGTTAAATCACTTTCTCTAACAATAAAGTCATTCAAAACTAATTCAAACAAAAGTTCAGTTAATTTAACAAACATTGCAAACAAAATGGATTCAAACCATTCATCAGAAGAAGACAACACTTCGGAGGACTTGAATCGATTTGTCTTCGAATCAGATATTGGGAGCAAAGACACAGAAGTGGATGAAGACTCGGATTCACTGGTGAACTGTCCCTTCAGTATTGAAGACAACTATGACCCGTATGAGTCATATCCCGAACAGATGGAAGGGCTGACTACTGCACCGTTCGGTCGCTTCAACTCTTATGCACTCGAAAGACCACAGAATCTGAGACACGAGAGGTCAGCCCCGCTTCGAAAGCCTACGTATTCTTCAGCGCTATTCATGAGTGACAACCTTCCAGTGCGTTTGGCGCCAATATATGGGACCAAAGCTCATCCGGCATATGGCACCGAAC
>JAQIWA010000967.1:0-22859 GCA_034693305.1 Eueremaeus valkanovi
GCCATTTGTCTGATCGCTTGTGTTGTGACGAATGGCGTAAACAATAGTTTCCAACAAAGAGTCGATTTGTTTGCAATGAAAGCCGTTTTGAAGCAATTGACGCGACTTTCGGCTAATCTTTCCAATAATTTCAATGCGTTTTAATTATTTTTGATTATTATTATCGATTTGAGTCGATGTAAGTCTGGATCAGATAAAGACAATTAAGACATTGGTGACAGTAATTGATGTCTTATACCTCTCGACAGTTGACAACAATTGTCACAAAATTCAATTGAATTGAAAACAAATGATTGAATTAAAGCGAAAAGCAGTGAATCAGTGCTTAGAAATCAGTTCTGTTGTTGATCTGAAAATACAGTAAATCCTCAGTAAAACCCTTTCTACGCAATACTGTCTGCACACCGATATTCAGTGATGCAAATATATTGTAAAATTTTTTCATCAGTATTTCAAAGTGGGAAAAATAGAACACAGAATACTAAAATTTTTAAAAAAAAGCTACTTTCTTGAAATAATAAACTATTCTTTCTATCATGATATGTATATTGCTTTTTAGGCTTGAAACCAAGTTTATCATCAACTAGAAATCGATGCTCAACATTGCTCCAGTATTTTGCCACAAACATTGAATCAAATTTCTTTACATCTTTTGGTCCATTATTTTGCACAATCATAAGAGAATTAAGAATATCAGGAGTTAAACTAGTTCGTCTACTTGATCGGATATGGTTGAGGATAGAAAATGACCTTTCAACATTTGCATTTTCTATAAAATAAAATGGTTAGAATTATTACAAAAAAATATTAGGAAATTTGATACCTATTCCTAAGGATAAGATTATCCTGATAAATTTTTCAATGCTTTTGGTAGACCTTCAATTTCAAGAACAGTAGAATAGAAAATATGTGGATTGATTCTGCTCTTCACACCATTTTTTGTTAGTTGCTTTACAAAAATAGGAATTTTCATTTAATTTTCTTATCAGGTTTAGGCGCCAGCATCGTTTGAGCGTGTCAGTACTTTCTTAACATAAATTTTACATTATTGGTGGACATATTTACAGACACAGTTTTTCTGGAACATAAACGAGTATAATCGCAAAAAATTACCTTTAAAATCCTCTGGAGATATAGTAATCCAATTATTTTCGTCTATTTCTGCTCGAATTCAAATCCAATAATCCAATATAAAGGATATTTTAATTTTGTTATAATACGAAGGAATAAAAAAAATCTTAAACGCCTATATTGCATGCTCTATATTTTTTTTTATCTTTCAATTGTTTTTTATCATAATTTTTTCACACTTTTAATGTGATTTTTATCAGCACTCCATTAATATTTAACTATTTTCCACATTATATGCCCTTAATCTTATCAGTGATACTGTTTATCATACGACACGCCTTTTCCCCTAACATTTCAGTGCTTTCAGCCAGTATTGTGTAGCTTACACTCTGTATGAGTCAGGCATTGCTACAGAGCTAAGACAGTCAAAGCAGGATCCAGGATCCTGTAAACAAAACTTTTATAATAGCTTATTGAGCCTGCTCATTCAGTGATCCAAATAAGATAGGTCACATTATAGGGTGATAGGTTGGCGAAGGCATTATAAGCTATTTTAGTAATTATATTGAAAATAAATATGAGTTGAGTCGAGAAGAAAATCAAATCTACAGTTTGTATAGACTATTACTGATGAACTTTTTGAATGTGCCTGGTTCACATAAGTTTGCATGCCATAAAGGACACTCGTCATTTACTCATTAATCAAATATTTTTGTCTGTAAACCCATTATAATTTTGGCAGCGCTAGAGAGTTGACTGCCAGCACCGGTGTCTTAAATGTAAATTATGTAAAAGCCTCCAAAATATGAGACGAATCGCATTCACTGAAAAATCTTTATTAATTGAAAAAACGATTACAACCCATTGCAACCAGGGTGAGTACTGGGTGCGTACTGGGTGCGTACTGGGTCAATACTGTATCCAAATGCTCAGTCATAATCTCTGTACTGATAACGAGTTAACAAATAAAGTCAAATAAAGTTCTATAAAAAGCCGAATCCGTTATAAAGACATAATTGAAGGAAAGGCACATTAAATACATGAAAACAATTGAAAGTCTCATTCGATTCGATATTAGCTATAAATGCGTTAAATATCACAACGATTTGTAGTTCACATAAAGATCTCAGTTATGTTGCAATGAGTCAGTGATTTGTATTTCAGGTGTTCTTCGATGTACTGACAGAGACATCGCGATTGACTGCAGTGGCGGGCAGTGGACGGCAACTCCGTGACGCTGAGGCCGGCCGAGTCGGGGTGTAGGGGCACATTCAGGTCGATTTTGTGCCGAACGAACTCCTTTACCCACCGCTGGCTATAACGGAGTAAAAGCTTTTCCGCGTATTTCTGAAAAACGGAAAAATTAGATATTTTTGACTTTAAATGTGATTTCAATTCAAACAAATGTCACCTCTTTTTGAGACAAAGACTTTGGTTCTGATCCTGTGATCACTATATCCGATGTGTTTATATCCATTCGACTTATGATTGTCGATGCGTTGGACGGAGAGACAGATGGGTCTGGATTTGGATGCGATTGACTGTCATTTTCAATCATATCTTTCAGAAATTTCTATTAAATTAAAATATGAGTTAAAACAAGACTGAATAGGAATAACATTAACTCCGCTTTCTTTGAATTTGTGTAGACTATGGAATAAAAGATCTCATTTACAGACAAATGCTAAGTCACCTTGATACTTGAATTTTATGGTACGATATATCCTATCAAAAGTGAAGGTGAAAATTAAGCCCTTTGCCCATAAGATAATGTGCTGGATTGAATAAGGCAGATATGGAGGGGTGGAAAAGAAGTGTATCCAAGGTTAACTTTCTAAAGAAAGCGAAGTCACAGCGCATTGAATTGCAATCGGATGTGACTTACAATACAATAGGAGACATCGAAGTATATGAAAACCAGATTAATCTTATGACAGGAGATGTTTCCCCTGTCGTCGACGCCAACCAATAAATTGAATTTATATAGCATTGCATTGACTTGAGATATACACCTCTCCAGCAAATGGTAGAGCTATTCAGTGTAGAAGTGATTCAAATATCTCATTATAGCCAAAGAGCACGACTGCCTATTATAGTATAATACTATTGAACATACCTTTACTTTGCAATACATTGTCGCGAAAATACCGAACGCATTGATTATAAGCCAAAGAACTCCCCCAACAAATAGTGGCAAACCTTTGGCCCCCGAAAACAAAAGCGCTAACAATATTGCGAATCCTAAGGCTATCCAAATGACAAGCATTCGCTTGTATAGAGTTATGTATAAATTGAATCGCAAATCATTAACCAAAACCTGAAGCGCCGACACATAGTCCTCGACAGTGAGCTGAAGGATAAGTGAAATCAATTATTTTCAACGACTTCTATATTTAGACGATTCTATGCAATCGCTTAGAGATCTTAATCATTATTTTTATTTTAAATTTGTTTATAATCTTATTTGCAATACATTTGTTAATTAGAATTTTAAGTGACTTAAAGATTAAGCAATTATTTGTTTAAAATTCATAAACAAACTAAGCGTTGGAGAAATATTATGGCATTAATACTGTATTACAGAATATGGCAAGAATTGAGGCCAAAGCCTATTCTATTATCATTAAAATCCTATGCCTTTTGTCAGCTCTTATGAGTAATGTTTGGAATTTTCAATTTTGTTCTTAATGTTGATATTAATATTAAACAAATGAAGGTTCGCTTTGCATACAGACTAGACTCCCAAATGTTCATTTCGGTCCTGACCTTTCCTGTTGTCTCTTAGTCTTGTGCAGGAACGGGACAGGAAAAGAAAATTTTTAGTTAAAAAATTATGTACTAATAGACAAACCAAGACCCCGTAGGAACAGGCAGGAGACCAAGGGAAAGTTAAATTTTTATTTGTATGCAATCCTTATATTTGGTCTTTCATTTGACTACAATATCAATAAAAGCGATCGGATTATAACTGAAGTCAGTTTACAATTCGTTCAAACAATATATCGATATTATATTAATATATCTGATATAATATCAGAGGAATTGTTTGCAAACTATTTTATACTAAATATTGAATAAGAACTTACAGACAAAGACTGTGCCATTAGCTCTTCGGGTACGAGTTCTGGTTTGAAAGTGGCCGGGGTTAGCCATGAACAGTGAGAGTTGACCGGCAGGACAGTCACAATAACGTCTCCGTTTGCTTTCAATTGTATTATAAAAGCATTACTTTATTATTATTATTAAATACAATTCAATTTATAGACTCAGATAAACAGTAGAACACAGAAAATGACCGAATTTTAAAATCAAATCAAATAACTCGATAAGCATTGGAGTTCTCGTTTGAAATCTTTGAAAAAGATTATCGAATTTGTGTTTAATATAATAATGTCCTATCATTTGAGTCCATTCTGATCACAATATGTCTAAAATATATTGAATGCCCATTTGATTAATGGTCAATTGTTCTTGGTGATTTTTCAAACTAACTCTTTAATGGACTAAAGATAGGATTTATTTTCATCGAAGTCTAAAAATCTAAGGAAAGCATTGATTATTGAATTTGAGTCTAAGTTTGGATTCAATCAAATAATTTGAAAATAATTAAGTCTAACAATCAATCAGTGTTTGTCTCCATTTCCCTAATTTATATACCAGTGTTGAGCACAAGAGTGAGATAATTGTCATGACTTGACTTGACTTACAATATGCGCTGTTTGGAGAACAGGAGGAATGGATGCATTGATTGCTTTGATTGCTTTGACTGCCATTATTAAGATCTTTGAGCGAAACTGTTTGCATGCATTTGACGCCTGTATTACTGGTCTCTCCATTGGATTCATTGGATTCAATGGATTCTGGATTTGAATTCTTCTTATTCTTTATTAAACTTTTTTCAAAGGTTTTATTGCTTTCGGTTTTCGACATAATATTTGCATCATTTGATCGATTGCTTTGATTTTGTGGCAAAATATCTGATATTACAGAAGAAGTACTTCTTTTATTGAACTCATTGCTGGCACTGATATGTATTGAGTTCGTCGGCTCTATAGTCGCACAACCACTCGCTTCGGCCCTTTCGGACGACATCTCGATCTTAATCTCGTTGTCTTCGGACTGATCTTCGAATCTGATCCAAGACTTGTGATCAGATGAAGCACTCGTTTCATTGTCTGAATTATTGTTATTATTATTATTCATAACTATTATTGCGATTATTAGACAACAAATGGTTAGAAATTAAAACTTTTGATCAATTATTGACTACAAATGAAATCAAAAAACTTTAGTTTAGTTTACATTTAAAAGTATTGAATGACATATGAAATCAATACTTTCAACGCATATATAATATAATATAAAATTATATCAATTTATATAATATTATAAATTCAATAATATTTCAATAAAACTAAAAATACTTTATTTCAATACTTATGTCGATTCAAACAATAATTGCTATAATTGTGGCTAAAGTTTCATAAAATATGTTTGCATTGTATTTGAGATAAAATTGAGAATAAAGTCGAAACTAAGCCATAGATCGGAAAGAAAACTAAACTATTATTAAATAAGAAAATCAATAAATTTAATGATTTATAGGAAAACAATTAACAAAATAAATGCATAAAAAGCAAACAAAATATTTGATTCATTGCTAACAATAACACAAATAACACAACAAATGCAATGCTACTTTTAGTATTAAAAAGACCAGAGATGCCAAACAACCCGGGGGTCGACTCAGGTATAATTGTAAGAATTTATGCCCTCTATTGAAAAGCAATGTCTTTTTTCTGATGCTTGATCATAATTAACTAGCTGAAATTTTTAACTTGAAATTTTAGCAAGAGTATTTTAAAAGAATAATGCATTTAACAATAAAATGAACATGTCCAAATATGCAGATTTAATGCAGCAATATTTTGATCTGTGTTATATCATTGTTAGTTTCTGGAGTTAAATGAAGCTCAATTTTACAGGTTTTGAGGAATTGATATATTTGCCGAAAATGGTCCAGTCTCAACTAACCACATACATTTATGGGCATCTCTGAAATTGATAGTTTAAAAGGAAAAAGAGCCAAATATTTACATTTTTCGTGTTTACAAAATATATTTGAAAAGCAATTCAGTGAAAGCGTTACATTTAAATAGACATTTTAGTCCCTTATAGATAAATAAGCAAGATCATTTTGAATTCTGGCTTCATTATAGAAATGGGTTGATATTTGAACAACATTTTAAGGAACAGTATTTAAACCAAAAAATTCATTTGTTTTGAACTAAAAATTGATTAAAGATTTGAGAAATGTTTTGAAATAATGACTGAAATATGAGAGAAACTGAGTGTTCGTAATGTATGGACAGTAATAGGCAGTAATTGAGTAGAGCTTAGTTGTGGTCAGACATGTGGACCGACGGTATTCTTATTGTCTTTATTTCTATCTTCACTGCACTCTTAGGCGAAGGTATTATTGATTATAATTTGAATTATAGGCCAATGTATTGAATAGTCTGTGCTTTAGGGCTGACTTGGCTTATGGTCTACAGAACCGACAAATACAAGCGCCTGAAGAATGAAGTGGAGCGACAGTGCAAGCGCTGTATGCATTCAATTACATAACTTTCCTCTCTCTTAGCTCAGCACCAATTGATCCCATAATTGATTGAAACATATTATTCAATGCGTTCAATGAGAATGACTTTACAATTGAATTGAATATTGAATTGAATTATATTCTCATTAAATATGTTCTCAAAAGTGGAGAAAAAGAAGGAAACGATTGGAGAGACGAACGACAAGCAGATGAAGAAGAAGTTGGAGAGAGAAGAGGAGAAACTCAAGAATCACAACCGAGACCTGTCTCTCGTGAAGATGAAGTCCATGTTTGCCATTGGTTTCGCTTTCACTGCTTTGCTATCGATGTTCAACAGTATGTGAGTAGACGTCGATTAGACTATTGTTCACTATTTGTTCCATTGGTTCCCAAACTATACCAATATTTCGATCAAATCTAACGATTGTTCGACTCTTGCGGATCAGTTTCGACGGCAGAGTTGTTGCAAAACTTCCATTCGTTCCCATTGGTCTGATACAGGGCTTATCGCACCGTAATCTGAGTGGCGATGACTACACCGACTGTTCATTCATTTTCCTCTACATATTGTGCACAATGTCTATAAGACAGGTATCAATCGATTCATTGCTCACTTAAGCACTTGTTCTCAGTTTTCAAACAAAACCAAACCATTTGTCCGAACAGAACATCCAGAAGCTGTTGGGCTTCAGCCCCAGCCGGGCCGCCAGCAAACAGGGCGGAAACATCTTTGCACCGATGGGTGCCCAGAGATAATTGATTACAAATTAGTTAATTAGCAATAAATATATTAATATTAAAACAATTATAACTCATATAATAGGAAATGAATTGATTTATTGAATAAATTCTTATTTTTCAAAAAACATTGGTTTCTCTCAAAGGCTTTCGACTGAGGATTCGATTCCATGAGAAACGACTCAAATCTATGGTTTGGTAATTGCCATCGAATAGTAACTCCTGTATACCTCTGCCCACTGCCGGCGCCATTTGTATTCCCTGTCCGCTGAAACCTGTGGCCCAAATCATATTCCCGAAGTAGAGGTCGCGCCCAATGATAGGGCTTTGGTCGAGAGTGTTGTACTCATAGAAGCCACTCCAGGCCCCCTTCAGTTTGACCGACTGGAATGCCGGCACTCTATGAGCCAATTGGGGGTAAATGTGAGAATCGAAGTACGAGTAGTCGACATCCAAATTGCTGACATCCGGCTCTTCCGCCTGAGTAGTGATATATGTATTCGACAATTGAGTATTGAATTCAAATTCATATGAAATATAAATCCTTTACTTCACTGGGATTTCGACCACAAATGAAATTTCCTCCCAATCCCTCTCTGCGGCAATAAACAGATGACGGATCCACCAAAAGTGGAAAGTCAATGCCCGGGCCGTCAGGACAGTTGAAGACATAGACGTATCGCTTACTAAATGAGATAAAAGTATTTAATTTATATAAATATCGCAAACATTTTGTGTCATATATTCGTAAGCATTCTTGCAATGCATTCGAACTCAAAATTGCAGCAAAGATGGCATTAAACGAACCAGACTATACTCAAATGCTCAGAGTATGCTCGGCTCAGTCTGCTTTAGACCCAGACGAGAATCGAGATAGAGGACAGATCTCAGATATTGCGGATGCCCTGGTATATTGTACAGTTGCCCTGATTTGAGATAATCGACTTTTTACGGGAATTATAATTTCAAAACAGACTGTTTGCCTATAATAAGCGAAAGGAGCAAGGTGGTGGTGGTGGTGGTGGTGGTGGTGGTGCTGCTGCAGCTACTCTCATACATGTACTACACCACTAAAGTTATAAGTGTTGAGGGTATAAGCTCTTTTTTAAACTGGGAACATACCGGGGCTCAACTGGCAGGAGGTGCGATCGGATGCCCTCCCGCTCTCCGTATTCGAGTTTCTGCGCAATGAACGCAGAGTTAGCGCCGCAGCAGACGATTCCGAGCGCGAACTCAATCTGTTTGACTGTGCCGTCCGGTTCCCTAACGAGCACAAAATTGCATGTCTGCGCATCACTTCCGCCCTCGTCTTTGGCACCGGTATTGACCATTGAGTTGAGGTTGAAGTCAAGTATGTCTGCGTGCAGGTACTCGACGCCCAGGGTTTCGGCTTTGGTTTTAAGTGCAATGAGTAGAGCCCAGGGATCAAACCAACCCTCGTTCTGAACACCGAACGAACCGATGGCTACGCCGTCAGTATTGATCCAGGGGAACTTCTCCTTCAGCCGGTCGGGGGTATAGAGCTCTACATAAGCGCCTAAATCTGTTTGCAATTTATGGTTTTCTATGAGTTGTTGAGCGCCGGCATAATCAGCCAAAACGAGATACCCGTGCGGGTGGTAGCAGAGGTCAGGCGGTTCGAAGTCTAAAACACTCAAATGCTTTTTGACATCTCTGAGGAACTCCATTCCGAACATAGACATCAATACATTCTCTTTGAGTGAGAACTGCTGTCGAATACCACCGATTGATAGAGTACTCGAAGCTCTCGTATACTGAGGAAAGGGATGCAAACAATCAATGCTTTGGATTGTCATTATAATTGAGGTCAAAGAAAGCGTCTGTGCCGGCACATCTATTATATTGGGTACGGGAATGGGTACGGGTGTGGGCCAGACACCACTCCTCGACCTCTTCTTAAGACTAGAATAGAACAGAACTGACTGTTGGGTCCCTTTCGATGACAGCACAGGTGAAAGAATTGGGTGCTCTCTGTTTGAGAAAGTAGGCGATACTGGAGCCGATGATACCGCCGCCGAAGATGACTATATCCACGTGGTTGGGGAACGGCTGCTCGTCTGGCCTGCGGTGCACTCTTCCCTGTTTGAGGAAAGTCAAGTCGTCTTTAACGATACGGACGGCTCGTCTGATTCCCATTTGTTTTATTTTTCGGGTAAAAAATTGCGGATATTTGTAGCCCAAGAGGTCGGCCGTGAAATTGACGTCAGTTCGCGGGTCATATACCGGGCCTTCATTGGGTCCCCATTTATATTCATCTAATTCTTCTTTCACTGACTCGACACTAGTTTTCTCATCAATTCTTTCATTGATTTTATTGTCAATCGATTTCTTTTCATTAGTTTTCTCAATATTTTTGTCTTTATTTTCATTGTTTGTCAATAGCTTTGAAGTTAAGCTCAAATGTCGACAATTTTTAAATTGGTTGCAATTATACGATAATTTCGTTAATCGTATGCAAAAATGATTAATAATTAGTGCCATTATATGGGTTCACATAAACTGATGATTGAGTGATGAGTTGATAGTCAGAAGACAATACAAAACGATGTGAAGTAATGGCAATAAGAGTTAAAGTTTGGTTAAATAGTCAACGAATGAGAACATTGCTAGCAGTTTGTAAACATTGCTATGAAATGATAGACACGTGAGAGTATAGTAGAGTAGAGTAGAGTAGAGTACAGAGAGTACAGTAGTATAGAAGAGGAGAGAGTTTATAGGAATGACATGAGAGTGAGTGAGAGAGAGGGAGAGAGAGCGCAGACTTCAGATCACCAGCTCTTTGGTTACCAACAGTTTGGCCTTCAATATAGTTTGGTATTGCAAGTGAATCGTGATAACTGTCTTATTAGGACTGGTAGGGACAGGCATTTCATATGTGTTCATAAGTTTATTAGAAATTAATTTATATTCAATTAATTTTCATTCAATTGGTTAACAGAATTGTTGCTAAAAACAGGTGAATATGGCATCAAAACAGCCTGTCCTCGGCTATTGGAACATACGTGGAGTAAGTATTGAACAGTTGCGACAATTTTATACAAAACATATCCAATTATTTTCTAATCTCAGAAAAAGTTGTTTTCATTAATTTATTTTCAATTTCTTTTTGCATTCAATTTAATTAAATTAAAATGTTTTACAAAATAATTCAAAAAACACTGAAATAGATGTATGAATGTGTCCTGAACAGTGAACAGTGAACAGTGAACAGTGTACCTTTTATGCGGTAGAGACAAATGTTATCTATCATACTTTTTGATTAAAGTCTAATTTATTTGTTATCGTTCTACACTGTATCTACAGTATAAGATTTTGGCGACAGTACAATCCATTCGTTATTTCTATTATTTTAGTTATAATTTTGATTTTCTTCATTAAAATAGTTTTCTTCGTTGCTATTAAATTGAGTCAAACAAGTTTTTCCAAATGATAATAAGGCCATTCTTTCACTACTGGGTTAACCTTATCTGAAGTTCTGAACTCTTCCTCCCTTTCCCTCTCCCCTCGAGAGACAACTATTCAAAACAGAAAATTGAATTTATGTCAAAAATGTGTTACAATTTATTTGAGTTTTGATGAAAATTGTAGAATAAAGTGAAATAAATTGAAAAATTATACGAATTATACGAATGAGTTGTGAATCCATACGATTGTCAAAGTTTATCAGAAAATATGAAAACTAACGGTTGAATAGAATACAAGGAATGACTTAATAGTTAGAAAACAACATTTAAATTCAAGGATAGATAGTTCACAGATTATATCAAGCTATAAACAGAGATGCCTATTCAGGGAATGTTAAGCAGGGTCGTGTACATTGTAGTGCGAGTCTGCTGAATCGAGTATTATACAGGATATTAGGTGGTTAGGTGTAGGGTCAAACGATTAACCAAAACAATGTCCAAAAGTGCCAAAACACCAATTTGGTTGAAATTAATCGGTCAATCGAAGTACGACATCCGACAACCGAATGAGCAAGGCCTTTTGGCCCTCAGACCAATCAAAAGCTAACATCTATCTTGAATAAAAACATCTGACTTTTGATCTTTGTTTCTGAAAAGCTTTAAAACATTTGTGAATTTGGATTCAAAAACAGTTCACAGAATTCTAAAAATCGATTCTAAGATAGTTTTTGAAAAAGTGAATTGTACCCAGGCTAGCAATTACAGTATGTTTATTCAGTTTTAGGTTTAAGAATATCTATACTAATAATATCTTATGGCTATTGAAGGGTTAGTCTCAGGTAGAGATGTGCAAGCTCGGCCGAGTCAGGGGGTATAGGTAGGGGTAAAATGGCCGACTTTTGGCTCAAAACTCAGGGAGGGTATAAGTGGGGGTATTTTGAAAACAAGATGGCCGCCAAAATGGCCGAAAAATGGCGTTTAAAGTCGAAAATGGCCTATTTTGACCGAATTTTGTCCAATTTTGGCTTAATTTAGCTAAATTTAGCACAATTTAGCGTTAATTCAGTTAAATTACGCTTAATTTAGTTGAATTTAAGCTAAAATTAGCCGAAATTCGGTAAAAATCGGCCATTTTCACCAAAATGGCGCCTTCGGCGCCATTTTCGGTATAGTTCGCGAGCAAAAAGTCGAGGAGGGGGTCTAGCAGAGCCTCAAAACAGGGGGTATTTTGCCAAATCTCACTCAGTGGGGTATTTGGGTCTATACCCCCTTGCACATCCCTACTTTACAGGCAGTCGAAACTCTTTATATTAGTTTCAATTGGCTTTGATTTTGCAAATGGATTAGACTTTTCATTAAGATTTTTCAACTCAATATCACTTAAGATCAGTGTATTTTGACGTAAGATACGAGTATCTTACCCAGCAACATTATTGATAATATAAGTGTATTTATAATACAGACTCATTCCAATCTATTGGGTTCAGTGTTTGGAGTGTACTTCACATATACCAGAGCTCATGTTCTTATACCCGAATTGTTTGCCCGTTCAGAGCATTTGTATTTTTGTAGTTTTTTCCTAAAAAACTTTCACAAATTAAATATATTTGAGAAAACAAGTTGAACCAGTTCAGACCCTGATATCATACTCTGGAAAGGTCAATACAATCTAATATAATTCTGTATCAGCCTTGTCTGGACTATTACAGTCATCCTGTTCATCTTTAGATTTATACCCAACTTATTGTTTTCTTAAACCAATAGAACTCTTATTATTATTTTAAAATAAAATTTTAGTTTAAAGAATTATTAATTTTACTCCTGGCCCTTTTTTTAATATTATTTTTATATAAAAAATTTTTAATCGATTGAAAACATAAAACAAAAATTATACTTAAAAACAATTTTCTTGTTTTTACAGAAAATATAATTATATAAAAATAATATTAAAAAAGGGCCAGGAGTAAAATTAATAATTCTTTAAACTAAAATTGACTAGCAAATAATCTTGTTCAATTTTGGTATGAAAATCCATATTTTCATCAAAAGATTTTTAGCGAGTATACTCGCTTATGTTCTTGAGAAGCTGTCCGTCTGTCTGTCCGTCTGTCTGTCCGTCCGTCCACCATTGTTGTAAAAATTTTCAAATTTTTCAAAATTTTCATAAATATCTGTTATTGTTATTACAGCTAATGCTTTTTAAATACTATAGTTTTGAATAACAAATGACCCTATTATCTTATTATGGCTATATTGCCAAAATTATCACCAATTGATCCAAAGTATACTCGCTGGTAATAACGTTCGTGCTTGTTTTGTATTTATTTTAGACTTTTATTTGAATTATTTTTTTTAACCCAAAGAGTAAACAATGATTTTTAAATGCATTTTCTTGTAAGACATTGACAGTAATGACAAGAATGTTATGTTTCAGTGAACAACACATTAATAATAATATTCTGTAATAACAACCAGTATTTGCGATATTTTAATGGAAATTCTTTTATCTTAAATATATTCTGTGTGTATATACAGGTCAAGGGTATAGCTGTTGGTGTTTCGGCTTTAGAATCAGTGAAATATAATATTATTTTTTGTGTTTAATCTATTAATTTCAATATAAGCCATATTTAGATAACATTATACTTAATGTGTTATACATTATAAGGTTTTGGGAGAGAATATGAAAGAGATTTTGGGTTAGAGAATAGGGTAATGTATGCAGGGATGGCCAACGGGTTATACATCAATTTGAAGTATATTTTGAATAGTCTTGAATAGAATTCGCAAAATTCTGACATAAAATTAGAAATAATTTACTGAAGAAAATAATATTTTTGTCACATTTTCTATATGGAATTCAAGAATATATTTAGACCTTGTTAAAAATATGAATTTGATTTGACCCAGATTTGTCACACCGATTAAGTATGGCTTAGAAACCATGAAAGACTGACTGTGCAAATGCAGAGGTATTTTAGAATTTCTACTCTTTAAGTTTCCACTCGATAACCCTGGTATTCCTATAAGCATGGACTTGAATAACAGTTATTTGACCTCTGACATTAATGTCAACCCTGACCTGGATTGCAGTATGACCATCCTTATTAATGGGATACAGGATTGTGTGAAAGATAACCTTCAAAAGAGGCTAATGTTGAAAAATCTTAAGTATAATAAATCAGATTTTTATATAACAAATGCCAACACATATATGACATACAGTATATGACTATCGCATGGCTTCCAAAGAATAATGATTTTACAGAATATGAAACAAAAATGTTTCAAAATCTAAGTTAAATTAAATGCAGATAACGTTATGCAGATTGTATAAAAAAGGTTTGCTTTGTTTCTCACTATTCGTATGGAAATTATTGATATTAATGGACGTCTGGATCTCTCTCTCTCTCTCTCTCTCTCTCTCTCTCTCTCTCTCTCTCCAATGTTTGTGCAAATTAGGCTAAAATTAATACCAAAACTATGTGAATATAATTTTAATTTTGGCTTAAGTTAATTTATATTTAGTTAGTGTTTGTGTCGTTTTCTTAAGACTAATCATTTAATTAATGAATAGGTTTTGAAAAGTTTCTAATTTACAGCAAAACTTATGGATCGCATACTCTTATACTCTTCTTATTCGCTTAAAGAATATTTTATTCAAATTAAAACTTATTTATGAAAACAAATTATGAGTTCTATATTCATATAATTTAATCATAAAATATTTGTGCTAGATAACAGCTTAGCTCAGTTACTAAAGTCTGGACTGGAGTGCGTGGGATCGAGCCGTGCATCGGCTCAATTAGCATAGCGTTGAAAATCGTTCGAGCATGGTCATTTGAACTAATGAATAATAATTAAGCAAGTAACTTAGAAAACTCGTTAAGAGAAGTGTCAAGTTGAATCTAATACAATTCGAGGAGTATCTTTTATATCTGGTTGATTCATTAAATAAGCAAGATAGAAATTATTGATATTATTAGACAATACGATAAAATCACTCAATAATAATAATAATTAATTATTTAAATATATTTTCTATTATTTTCTATTGTATTCACAGAAATAAAAGTTTTATTGAGACATAAATATAAAAGTTTATTCTTGTCCTTCAATCGCCCAATCGCTACCATTCCTATTGTGATTAGCCAGGCTTAATTTATTTTCAATTAAATAGTTTGCACACAAGTATTGAGCGAATGATAAAAACAAATGTTTGTAATAAACAGAATAAATAAACGAATTGAAGTCGAAAACTATTTGATTAAATTAATTACATCTGTATTAGTAGTCAAATACAACTGGATTTCTATTGTCTCTTATTTACACTCACATTATGCTCAGAGCCATTCTTATGATCAATATTCTAGTTGTTTGTTAATAAATAATACTGTGGTTACCTTGTATCTTAATTTTTCCATCAGCTAGGAGTGAGAAAATTATCCCGGCTAATAATTGACAAGGATAAAAGATTCAGATTAATATTAGAGTACAGACTGGGAATCAAATGTGTGTGTAATACCTGTTATATTATTTTTGATAATTTCTTATCTCTTTCGATGATTTCATATCAATTTGATATCAAATAAAACTTTTAACACAAGAATTAAGATTAAAATAATTTTGTGAATAAATAATTAAACTTTAATTCAAACAATAAGGTGCTGGATGAGCAAGCTGGCGATGACTGGTAGGGATGCAGTCGTGGATGTAAGAGTTGAGCGACTGATGTAATTCACATTAAAAAGTATGACTTTATTGTAATGAGAGTTAAATGAATACAAATGGTGTGGAAATGTGAACAAAGACTGGAAAAGACTGAGACAATGTGGTTGAGTGCGAGTGACCTTATATAGGCGAATGAGTGCAATAAAATAGGTTATTAATGGGTTAGCGAGTGGACAGTAAGATATAGCGAGTGCAATGAAAACATGCTTATTCTAAGAATATCTGACAACAGAAAAGAGGGAATTAAAGAGAATTTGGAGACAAAGGGGTCATAAAGTATAGACGATTTCAGAATTATTTGATTCAAAACTGATATAAAATCATCGAAAGAGATAAGAAATTATCAGAATTAAGAGAACAGGTATTACTCAGAGTGAAGCACACATTTGATTCCCCGTCTGTACAGTAGTAAAAAATAGGAGTAAAGTGTCCGCCAATTAATTCTGTAGTTTTATATACTATTAGAATATCAGGTTTGAATTTATTCTGGTTGATTAAGTGAAGAATTGAACTTGGTATTTAAAAGTTACATATAAACTTTGTCCATTTTTCATTGTATACTCCATTTGTTTAATTGTTATTTTTCTAAACATTTAATTAAATACATTCTAATGTTTGCCTCAATCATAGCGACCACGCATTGCAAGAAAGTATTCTTTAGGGCGTAAAACAAAACGAAAACTCATTAAACAATAAACGATTAAATGCATTGAATTTCTCTCTAAAGAACAACTGAATAGAAAAATAAAAATATTTGAGAATATAATGCGAATAAAATAAATGAATAGGAATATAGCATTAACTGGGACACATTTATGTCTCTGCCCATTATTAAATGTGATTTATATCAAGTTTGAATCTAGATCATTATAATAATTGTATATATTTAGGGGAATTCACAAAAATATCTGCAAATAATGACATCTGAAGATTGATACTGCTCAGTTTATACAAGTATAAGATAATTGACCTTGGAATTCGTCGCTCAATCTATACTATCTATTAAATCGATATTTAGTTAATGTTAGGAATGCTTTGAATCAAATCAAAGATAAGTAACACTTAGTACGAATACGACTACTATTTGAATGAAATATCTATTTTTTTTGCTCTTAATATAGATTAAGACATAAGAGAACAGTAATTATGCGCTCATTTCTGATGCGAATAATTATTTCTAATTTTCTTACACAAAGAGTCGTTCAATCGATAAATGTGTGAAAAGAATGTATAGAAAAGAGTCGGAAAAAAGGAACTGAAGAAAAATGACTGTTCATTAAGGAGTCAGAGAATGGAATTATAGTCATTCCCGAAAATGGGAACAAAAATAAAATAGTATCCAATCGTTAGCTCATGTAATAAATGTATTACTCCTTACAGGAGAACAAAAGGCTTTTGATTAGTGACCGGTTTATTACACCTTTAGAATTGAGATAAGTTTTTATTATTAAAGCACTTCAATCATAATTGAAATAATAAATGAGCAATGTCAAAATTTATAAATAACATAGATAAGGAAGTGCTGATACAATAGTGGAATGACCAAGTTGAAATGGCTGTTATTAATTCTCAAAATGTATCAGACATTTAATGGAGAAAAATAGTGATTACTCTATAAATACTCATTAGTAGAATAGAGTAACTAATAAATTAAGCAAGCTTATTAATATTTTTTTGAAAAAAAATAATCTGGTACACCCAGGATAATAATAACCTGCATAAGAATGTGCATAATAAGACTGTAGTTTACTTTCAGCTCTAATAAATAGTTGAGTAAATAAGTTGTGAATGGAGTCAAACACAAGTCGATAAATACAAACAAATAAATAGGAAAAACAAGTGAAACAAATAAAACAAAAGTTCTTTTTCTTTCTTTTTCGTCTACTCTTTGCTAATCATTATATGAATTCCTTATTCTAACAATACTTGTGCTGAAAGCAAAAAGAGTGGACACAAACCAATAAAACAAAAACAAAAAAGAGCTGACAATTCTCCGAAGGAATTCAATACTTCTAATACTATATTTATGTGCAGGCTAACAAGGCTACAGTTAAGCATAGGCCAAGTTGCCCCAGGCTGAATTGTTTAATTAAAATAGAGTAGTAGCAAGGCACAATTTGTGCGACTTTACTAATAATATTGAGTTTACGTCTGTGAATATGGGTGTTGAAAGTGGGCGTATCGCCAAAAGCTAGTGATTGGCCGGATTATTTACCTAGTTAGCTTGATCATATTTGATAGGATATATAATACTAACCATTTGTTGTGCGGAAGTTATGAAGAGTAGACAAAGAAAAAAAAATGTGAATCAGTTAATCTGAAAATCATGTTCTTTAGAGAATTGAAATCAATATTATATTTGTCTTATATTTTCGTTTTCCGCACAGTTTTTGTTCTCTCTTATGCCGTATATATCAAAACTGTATCATATTTTTTGATCCAAAAACTCTATTTATATTTACTTTTTCATTATTATATCCGATATTTATTTGATATATGCTTTAACTTTATATCTCTTCCCACTCCTTGTCTTGTCTTTATATTATTAGCTCGACTTTCATAAGAAAGAGGAGTATATAGTTTTGCTTGCAGTATATGTTTAACAAATTATAGTTTAATACTTACTGTAAAACAAACGGATCGACAATATTGTTGTCATTATATAATAGCAAATAATAGTCACAAATATTGCGAATAAAGTGTTTTTTTTAAATCGGGTTCTGATAAGCATTTCGTCTGTTTCTAAGATATACTGAATTTAAGGATTTTTTAGAAGAATATAATTATTGAATAAATAATAGCTTTACTGATATATTAAGGCATGTAATGAAATGATTTTGAATGTGTTGTTATATATTCAATGTCACTTTTTTTGTCTCCTATACAGTATCCCAAACACCAAACATAGAGAAAGGAATGTTAATGTGGTTTCGCTTAATTCAAATAACGGTCACATTTGCTGCGATCGTAGCATAAATTGTAGCTGTGATCAAATATTATTTTTATGTAATTCTATAGAATTGAATAAACAGTTTATTTTACACATACCTTGAGACCAGTGTCTGATGCTATGATGTAACCATGCTAAAAATATTTTTATATAAAATCAAAGGATAGCATTAAATTTTGACTTGACACTACTAGCAATAATTCTGCTATACTTCTATCGGATAGCTGTGTATAAAATAATTTATAAATTAAAGCATAAAAACATTTACATAACTATTGAAAATTATGCCAAAAAAAGACATTTATTCAATAATATTGTTTATATTCTGCAAATTAGTAGACATTATATGAAAATATTTTAATGATTCATCTCATAGAATGGAAATCTAACCTTTGGCAAGAATGTGGGTGCGCAAGGTTGTTTCCATATTCAGGTTAATATTCAAGTAATTAACTAACTATACCATGATACTATTAAGATAAATAGGCTTGATTAACTAACTACTTTAATCTTCCCAAAATTATGGAGCAGGATACTTTGCATTATTGCATTATTTCAGATGTTGAAATATGATTGCTTTATAGTTTCACTTGATCATCCCTGATCATAATTGTCAGTATGAATAAGTTCGAAAAAATATATAACATTTTCATACTATTTATATCAATTGCACTGATTTTTTTGAGCTCATAGTCAGACAGATACTAGTGGTTAGTATTGAATTAAATTGAATTAATAAAGAGTTTTATATAACTTATATTTTCTGCAGTTTTTCATTGTATTAATTGTTAAGTTTTTATATAGATTTTAGAGCCTTGTACCTATTCAGTTAAGTGAAATCGCTAATAATTTAAACAAGTTTTTAATTATGTCCTTGTCAATTATTGTGGCTCTGACCTGTATTGCCTGCACACTATCACATGAGAGATATGATAGTTACAAGATATATGATCACAAGGGCTCCGAGACCAATCTATATGAGGAGCTATATTATAGCATCCGTAACAAAGAGACCAATTGGTATTGGGGCGATGGATTCAAACTAATTAATATGTTCGAGCCTCAGAATCTACACTATTGGTGGAAATTCAGCCGCACCGAGGTCAAGTATGTGTATTCTATGGTGAACGCCGCCGGACAACGGGTTACGAATAAACAGTTCCAATTTATCGACGATAATATTGTCCACTTCAAGACAGGTATGACATAATTAGCAAGATTATTTTTGGCTATGTTTTTAAATAATTCAAAGCTTACTGGATAGTATTATATTATTACTGTACAATAGAGCTACTCATAATCTTAAAATTGCGCTTGAGTAAAATCTTACAATTTCGCTTTACAGGCGAAAAGTTCTGAATAAAAGTTGAGAACAAATCACATAAAACGATATGATTTTTGCATTCAGTTCAAACAAACTCTTTATATACTGTATATATAATCTGTTCCTTCGTTTAATTTGTACTATTATTTCAAACAATAAATCATCACCATTTTCACCTGTCTCACTTTACTTTTATAATCATCCTATATTTGTTGAACCCGAACACATTGCTATATAGTTGCTGTAAAGGCTATGCTTTAAGCTATAGATCGGCACAATTGAGAAAGGTATAATATTGTAGGTGTGAGCTAGTGCTGCCTCATCTCAGCCAGAGCAATAAGGTGGCTATCAGGAAACCAATAAGTTGCTGCAATATGCTTAGGTGTGCTAGCACACCTAACGAAGCATTCCTCCGATCTATACTTTAAGCTTTCTAAAATGAGCTCGGATTTCACGTTTGCGTCGCTCTGCTGTACAATCATAAACTTAATCTACTCACAGCTGATCCTCAATCAAGCAGGGACAAATTTTAAAAATCTGATATTTAACTGAACAAGAATAGGTTGTCACGAAAATAACCTAGATAAGTTTATTTCATAGATAGTCTTTCATTTATAAATTGAAAAAAAGAGGAGTATATTGTTTTGGTCGTGAACTCTCCCCCTTGGTAGTTTGATTATTTAATATGAGAATAATATTACAAATAGCTTAACTCTTGATCATTTCATCCAGATGATAAGTACTTGGCCGACGGCCGATATTTCAGTTCAGGTGAGCGAAAGGTTAAAAAGTGCGTCCCAGAAAGTTTCCTCTGGTGGGACCTTGGATGCAGCCTGGGTAACGATCATCTGGTCTGGATACTGAGTGAATACCCAGAATATAAACTCAATGCCAACTTGACCAAACAGAACTATGAGCTCTCTTTTCCGGTGAGTCAAATTTTTGATAATAAATCAATTTTTAATATATTGTGAATTTCGAAAAAAAATTGTACAAGGTTGTTCTTCAATTAAAATATAAGCTGAATATTGTATACTTTGACTTGATGTGAATATAGATCACCGGGCACAAAATAAGATACTCGTATCTATTTTAATTGGATTATAGCAGAGTTCATAAGAAAGACTCATTGCTTGACCCCGCTCAGTCATACATATGCTTATTAAAAATAGTCGTAAAGTTCGAATGTATTGCCAATTAATTGATTCAACAAAATAGATATCTATAGATAAGAAAATATTTGTTGAGATATTGACTCTAATATAATGAATATACCTTACGGACTTTACTGATTGGGATTTGGTAGGGAATGGGTCTCGAAGTCAATATTGTGTGCAAGGGCATTCAAGTTACAATTGAATGTCCGCCTATGCTATTGAATAACTTTTTTCAAATTGAGAATAGCCTTGCACAATTATGCTTCATACAAACACATTCAGTGTTAAATTTTAATCAATCAGCAAAGTTCATAAAAAATATACATTTTAAAGTGGCTAACAAATTAAGTGACAGAGATTATAATGTTAATCCTTTGCTGAAAAAGATTACGATAAGACGAGTTGAGGGCAACAATTGATTTGAATGCTTATAGAGGTATGACTTGAAAACAGTTTTATTGTTCGGATAGTATTGTTGGGTACAGATCATAGTTCTTATCCAGAGTTTAGTAGTTTTCCTAATATTCTACTCTCTATTCACTCCTAAACTATTCTAACCTTTCATTCATTCATATTCTATATAAGGGGTTAACACACGTGTCATGTCATGCAGTCTTACGCCGGCAGTGCGAGAGAGCACTTGACTCGAGCACTAAATATTGTAAATGTTTTTAATTATAAATAAATTAATTTAATTGTATTTTAAATAATTAATTGAAATGTATTTTATATGAATTGAACATTAAATGAAATAATAATAAATTAAGTTAAGAATTATTACAACTCATCATTATTTGTACCCGATTGTGGCCTTCGGACGACACACCCACTTCGGGTACAACATTACCTACCAGTCGTTTTTTGGGACACCACTACACACAGGAGGACAACAAATAATGGCCGACAAAGTGGTCAAACAACTGAAGGCCAGATTGGCTGAAGAGTCGCAGAGAAGACAAGAGGAGAGAGTCATATACGAGAAGGAAAGGGCCAAACAGGAGGCGGAAAGACATGAAGAGAAGATGGCATACGAGACACAAATGAAAGAGTTTGACAATAAGTTGAGACAACTCTTGGAGTTTCAAAATCAGTTGAGGGACGAGAATGATGTCCTAAAAGCGCAAAACGATTCAAGGAATGGGTCAAACAGTATGACTCGCGCGACAACAACGGCGTCCGCAACACCACAGACAGCGGCGGCGACGACAACACCAACAGATGTACCGCAAATCGATTCAGTCGTTCGTGAGATACGCCCACAAACTCCAGTTGTGATTGAGTTAACGGTCGACTTCAAGTCAGAAACGCCCACAATATCGACAGTCAGGACAGAAACGAGTCATACCATACGAGTGAAGCCTATTGTCTGCTTTTATTGCGGAAAAGCGAATCATAAGAGGTCTGAATGTCGTTATCGCTTAAGAGGACTCACATCATGTCAGGCACAGAGAGCCAGACTCGTGGAGGAGATCCGATCGAACGCATACAGGAATGCAAACCATTGGCCTAACGATTCATATGATGGCAATGGATCTCGAGATCAATGGCAACGCAAATGGTCGACACCGACAGTACGTTTGAAACCAAGACCAAAGTCGGAACCGGATGAGAGATGTCTTCAATTCTGTATACCTTTCTATGCAAACCATTGGTCGACACAAACGAACAGTCAGTACAGCTCTGGACTCAACACTAAAGCCATTCATCACTGGGACCGTCAGAACAGAAGTGAAGCCACGATTGAAATCAATGCGAAGTCGAACGAAAAAGTGGACACAAATCAGAGGTCAGTTCCCGACACCGACAGCACAACAGCAAAAACGCCTTCAGTTTTGGGTAAAGTGTCGACAAAATCAAACAA
>JAQIWA010000968.1:0-22853 GCA_034693305.1 Eueremaeus valkanovi
CGGCTAAATTTAGCTTAAATTCAACTAAATTAAGCTTAATTTAAGTGAATTAATGCTAAATTGTGCTAAATTTAGCTGAATTAAGCCAAAATTGGTCAAAATTTGGTCAAAATCGGCCATTTTCGACTTTAAACGCCATTTTTCTGCCATTTTGGTGGCCATCTTGTTTTCAAAATACCCCCCTAATACCCCGTCTGAGTTTTGGCCAAAAATCCGCCATTTTATCCCCTCTATACCCCCTGACTCGGCCGACCTTGGGCATCCCTAGTATATTCAATGACAGCTTTTGTACAATTGATCTGAATTTATCATAAATTATAAGCAAATTATTGTTACAAAATATATATCAATATTTTACTCATAATTATATGAAATGAGTTCCAATATTTATACTCGGAGGTTCCATCAACTAATAGCTGTTCTTCCTGGAGTCCGAGTTAAACAACGGGTGAAAATAATGAATGAAATGAAATAACAAACTTGGAGTAAAGAGAGCAGTGGTCGGGATTCGAACTCAGGACCTTCGCCCCAGAGTGTGAACGCGCAACCACTCCGCGTCAATATCTATTTATCTATGTGTCTGAAATCACAATCAATGGTCAATTTAGTGTACAATTAGTTAAATCAACTTTATTTCGGTTCATGTATTGACTGTATTGTTGAGAATGCGTTCAATGCTTTCAACGTGTTTGCAGTTAAACTCAAGTGAATTGCTTTGTGTATTGATTTACAGTTTTATTGACTTTGACTTTGTTTAGGATAAAGTCTGTGTCGGCTGCTCTTCGGATCGTAAAAATGATCTTTTGATGAATTCCGAAATCAATGCATAGCGTTTATTAATGTGAACCTGGCTTAAGTGTTTGTCCTTTGATTTGCATTACTTATTAACTCCATTTGAATAACTCTGAGCACAACAACAATACAGAAGGCAATTATCTGCAACAGTGCAAGGTGCAATTAATTAATAAAAATGAAACACGAATTGAGACACAAAAAATAATTACTTCATATCCCCTGAAATAGTTGATCACAAATAGCTTATAACAGGAAAAACCGATTTTCCTCTTCTTGTTTCCAATCATTTCGAATGTGTTTGTAAACTGTAATGAATTTAATTTTGAAAATTGATTCAATGTAATCAGGGATAGGCAATGAGTGTGACGACAGAGTGGGAGGGTTAAGCCAATTTTTTTCCAAAATTACAGAGGGCACAAAATTCCTATAACACGTATTTTTCCCTAAAAAACACGCTTTCCCTGTTTTCCAGAGGGGGGTCAGCCGCCAAAATCACACCTACCTGTACCCCCCATTGCCCATCACTGCAATGTAATTCAGAAACTTGTCATTTTATCGATTACAGGAACTGGTGATTAACCCGGAAGACTCTGAACTATGCATTCAATACAAACTCAGTCTTTCGGGTCAATCAAATAGAGTTATAGTAAAGTTATTTGAATGCAAACAATATTTTATATAATTTCAATCAAATATTTATTTTTGAGTTTTTTTTAGAATACTAGCCTTCAGTGCATTGCGAGTTCGAGCGAACAATAAGTGTTTGCCATTCATAGCAATCATCTTATATGAGGCGAACAACTTGTATGTCCTCTTGATCTCCGAATGGAGGGAACCGGCAGTTATTATGATTAAGACCAATGGAAAGGACAGGTAGAATCCGGCGTAGATCATAATAAACCGCAAATAGACATTCATTCGCTCTCCGAATGCATTCATGAATACTACCAGTGCTATCAATGATGAACTGTTAATCCAAACCATTCCCAAAAATTTGGACCAAAAATCGGAATCGTATTCAATAATCTCCGCATAGATTGCATGCAATGAACGATAGATTGCATTCGTATTCAATGGCTTACTATTGACTCGACTTCTGATAGCATTCGATATTTTGGTATTGATTTGTTTGACTTTGGATTTGATATAATACGAGAGAATAACGAAGTAAATGAGTTGAATATTCAATGATCGCAACGCATATAATACGCTTAAACCGAATGCAAATGTGTGTGGAATACATATGAACAGCATTTCAAACAGAGATACGTTGAAAATGAACGAGAAATTCGCGACAAGCGTTGCCATCATAACTGATAGCCGGGTCAATTCATCATTAAAGCGGAATAAGTTTCTTGCGTTTTGAAGAATATTCTTGATTAGCGTCTCATCATTTAAGCCAATAGAATCCGGTGTAATCTCACCCGACATCATGTCAAACAATTTCATATACGTGGGTGATCTGCCTCTCATGTAGTTATAGTAATGCAATATTTGCGACAAAATAGAAATTAAAAAACACTGTCCGATAAGTAGGTTCAGGTGTACTCTCATATTCATGAAGTATTGAAAATCACCCAGGTACAACTCAAATTCTCTTGAGTTGCTTGCTGTTAGAGCAGAGTAGTGACAGCGCACACTATATGCCAAGGGTATAATGAACACCAGAATGGGATGACTTATTCTGGACCTCTCAGTACAGCCATTGTTCTGAAAAGTAATGCCGTATTTATAGAAGTGTTTTCCCGATTCGCTTATTTGCATACTTTGCGGTAAAATTGATTTTGGGTCAAATTTGACCTTATCTGAAATTTTATTCATTTTAGATAACATTCTGTGCTTTAAAACTAAACGATAATAACAATTATTTTTAGACAAAAAAAATACTTGAATTAAGTCTTAA
Organism: Eueremaeus valkanovi; assembly: GCA_034693305.1. Classification (NCBI taxonomy): domain Eukaryota; kingdom Metazoa; phylum Arthropoda; class Arachnida; order Sarcoptiformes; family Eremaeidae; genus Eueremaeus; species Eueremaeus valkanovi. The sequence goes on from JAQIWA010000968.1 coordinate 2,699, forward strand.
ATTCTGTTCAAAACGTTTGGAAATAACGTTAATTATAATGAGATTTTTGAAAATGTAATTATCATTAAAACAAATTATGAATTATACTTAAATGTGCTTAATATTGATCGACACTATTCAACATTATTTTCATTTTGTGTTACGTGTTATGTCTTATTGACTTTCTATACGATTTCGTAAGAATAAAATGTCAATTCGAAGTCATTAAGTCTATTGCGGTAACAAATATTAGTCCTGGGTATAAAATATTGCGTAAAAGAATAAATAATAATAAAATAGTATTAAAGAAAAATTCTTACGTAATATGAAAAATATATTCAATAGTACAGTTCAGAGAAATTAAAAAGTGACACATAATGTATGATCGATAGATAATTGTGTTACAAATTTTTTTTACGTTTGTAATCTGGCTAATGGTTTGGAATAAAAAGAAACTACAGTGGCAGTCAAAAGTAACAGCAAATTCACCACTGTAAATCTTAGCACCGATATTTATGTTGAAAAAGTGCTCTCCCTCTTAGATGAAATGAATGAAAGACATCAAACTCAAACCTTAGGAATCTTCAAGGCTTTACTCGGTGAATGGTTAGAGTAAGGCGCAATGACGACAAGGTCCTAGGTTCGAATCCCTTAGGGGATAGTATTTTTTCAAGAATAATAAGAATAATAAGAATAATAAGAATTAGAGTAAGAGTAAGAGTAAGAGTAAGAGTAATCAAAACATTTGTAGTCAAAAAATCATTTATTCATAAATTCTGTACAAAATAATAAATATTTAGTTAATCAAATGTTCAAATTGATACCCCCCATTACAAATGCAATAGCGCAAGCGTAGCTCCCATTCCATACGCGCCTTCCGTAACATTTCCGGAGTAATAGTGTGGAAGGCGTCTAAGACGAGTTGCTGTAAATCGGCGCCTGGAGGTATAGGGCACGGCATATGCGTCTTAACATAGCCCCAGACAAAAAAGTCGAGAATGTTGAGATCCGGTGATCGAGCCGGCCAATTAGTCATCCCTTTATGTGCGCCACCTCTACCGATCCATTTGCCGGGGAACTCCAGATCTAAATAATCCCGGACTAGTTTGGCGAAATGTCCAGGCGCGCCATCCATCATAAAAATAGCGTCTGCGTTGCCGGGAATTTCCTCGATTGCAGGAAATACCTGTTCCGTGAGCATGTTGTGGAATCGTACCCCATTAACGCTTCCATCAAAAAAGAACGGCCCAACTATGCGGTCACCGTAGACTCCGGCCCAAACCATAAGCCTAACTCCGCCTTGGAAGCCATTCTCTATGAAGACATGAGGGTTTGTACGGCTCCAATAACGACAGTTCTGGCGGTTGAAAGTGCCCTGCATGGTGAACTGCGATTCATCGGAGAAGATGATGCGCTTCGCAAAGTCGTCTTCATTCGGGTCTTCGATGTGTTCTATGGCCCATTGACAGAACTCCAAACGGGCCTCATTGTCACCAGCCGTCAGTCGATGGATCGCTTCGAACTTGAAGGGGTGATAGTGGTAAGCCTTCAGTATTCGCCGCACTGAACATTGGCTGATACCAGATTCAGCCGCAATACCCTGTGTTGTCGAATTGGGCGCCGATTCTACCCTCGCCAGAACATCAGTTGCCGTAGCTTCATCTGTCGCGGTTTTAGGCCGTCCAGTCTTCGGTAGATTCGCAACTGATCCGGTGAGTTCGAACCTTTCGATTAGTCCCCTTACCATACAAATCGATGGTTTACTGCTGTCGGGATTGCGCTGATGGAAGCGATCGACGATATGCTGCCATGGTAGGGCGGTGTCTCCAAACGCAATCTTTACTAACTCCACTCGCTGTTGAGTTGTGTACGTTGGCCGTCTGTTCATTCTTAATGAGCACTTTTAGACTGAAGTGAACACTTGTACGTCTAAGTGATAACTGATAGCTTCAAAATAATTTCTGTTCCTTTTATAGTGCTAAAAAGTCTAATAGTTTAGTAGAATAGTTGATTTTAGTAATATGGAAAATTTTCATTCTGACACTAATAAATTGGAAAATTATGTGAATAATCAATTATTCATTGGAATATTTGTATTTTGCGTCATATACCACATTGAATTAATAAATCATATTTATTGATAGCGGAAAAAACTTTACTCTCAACTTTAATATTTTCCACTTTGCTTGGATTTGAAAATAATTTCCACGCCGTATTTTCATCATTTTATTCAGTGACAATTGCTATTTATCATAGCTATTTAACTGAACTTTTTTTCATCAATCGATTTCGTGTTCAGGTTCCCTCATATTACAATGTTATGGCAAAAGTCAGGAAAGTCTGTTCTAGAGCACTTTTTCTACATTAATATCCGTGTTAAGATTTACAGTGGTGAATTTGCTGTTACTTTTGACTGTCACTGTATATTGAGTCCCAAAACGTATAATTATTTGTCAGAATGTATGCCAAATATAAAATATAATTATGGTATGGATTCTGATATTGAGAAATAAAAGAATATTCTTTATATCGGATTATAAATATATAGAATAATTTTAGAGGCATTCAAATTTACCCTGTTATATCTGACTTGTTATTTCAAAAAATGTCCGGACGGTATCCGCTGTCCAACAGAATATTTTTTCATGAAGTGTGCAATTATTCAAAATATGATTGATATGATTACAGCTTTTAATTAACAAATGAATAGAAAGAGCGCCCCAATAGCTCACTGGTTAGAGTGAACGACTCTGAGCTGGAGAGCTGTTGTTCGAGCTCTTAACCCGGTGGGCCTAGTTTTGTTGATTGCGATGGCCCAGTTACCTGTCCTGTAGTCTCAGATAGTAATGCTACCACCGGCAAGATATAAATACTGCCTGTAACCCCCAGAGGCTTGGCAGTGCCCCACGAAAGGGGGTGGGTGCTCGAGAATGTTTGGTAATGTTTTGAATATAAATTATTTAATGGAATAACTAATAAAACTGAATTATTCAAATTAGCTAGTTCAGCGAATTCAGAACATTTTCGGATGTAAGAGGATTTGAATTTGAAATATGAGTGCCTGTCCTCAATCCGATCCCATAGTTTATGAGATTTAAAATAAATGAATGATTGATCTGATTTTAATGTAATTTCAAAACTCGAGAGAAATGTGCAAGCACAACCCACCTGATCTTTTTAATCAGCCTTTTAGATAAGCTTTTAATTTTTATCAAGTACCCTGACTCAATTTCTTATTGGATGAGAAGCTATTGAAATGTTTGAGTGAATCGTAAGAGAAAATTACAATTTTTTTCATTGTATTCAATAGGAAATGTTTGAATCGATTTTATTGTATGACATAATCCAAGCACTTATTTATTTTCTCTTTCTCTCGAATAATCGAGAGAAAGCGATAACTGAAGGCTATTCAGTGTTTTTTTGTGAGTAATATTATAATCAAAACACGTAATAATTATTGATTACATAAATTAATTAATAACAAACCCATTCAATCGAATCGTTTCCTGCAGTTCAGTGCAGTCCAGGTGTAAATAAATCAAACATTGAATTACAGAATATTCTTGTATTTAATGATTATTTTTCTGTATAGTCAGAGAGTGAGTGTGAGAGAGAGAGAGAGAGAGAGAGAGAGAGAGAGAGAGAGCAAATATTTAAATTGAAAATTCATTAACATATTTATAAAGAATTCAAAATAAATTGAATTAATTCTTGGAATCGAAGAAAAATAGAAAACGATCGATAACGACGAGGAAGATAAATAAATAAACATGGTTGACCTATATAGGCACCAATTTATCTGGTAGGAATTTTAATTTAAAATTATAATAACCAGAAGTAAATTCTTATAACCCAAACAAAAAACTCATGCAAACAAAAAATTGACTTGCTCATACAATTGAAAATATTAACAGCTCTCTTATATACTTCTATATTATGAATGACCAAGGTTGTGGTATAGTCAAAATGCCCCCGAGGTTTTGGAAATTGGTAAAATACTCCCTAGGTTTTTGAGCCGGAGACATACCCCACCATCAGTACTTTTTGCCTTAATATAGGAGAAAAATGGCGGCTGGTATCAAATGAACAAGGCTAAATTAACTGAATTTAGCTTAATTTTGGTCAAAAAATGTGTAATTCCGGTCAAAACAGGTTTTTAGTGGCCATTTTGGCGGATTCCCTGTTCGTCATTTTAGCTCTAGCAAGGCCCTAGGTTTGTTAAGCTTGGTCATCCTAACTTCTATGTTATGACACTTATGCTTGAACATTGAATCGTTAGATCAATGTTTGCTAACGGCTATACACTTAACGGAAAATAAAAATAATCGAATCAATTGTCAGCCAATAAAGTGCTGAAAATATATTTTATTTATTTGAAATGACAACACATTTCAGTGAAACTTATTGAATACATAAATATCTCAAAATTGTAAATAAATTACCTTTAAGTGCATTTTGTACCAATGTGCATTGCTGATTTATTTTTTCAGTTGCAAAATAGACTTTTCAGACAATATTTGTCTAAAAAAATATTATTTGCGAATATATTTTTGAATAACAAGCTATTATTGTTAAGCAAGAACATTTGTATTGAGCATGCTTGTTTATTTTTCCTTTTTCTCTCTCTCTTTATTTTAAAATCCCAGTCGACTCAAAGCAAGTGTAGAATAATGAAAAATCGATTACAAGCACAAAATAAATTAGCATTTAATCCGGGACAATCGAATTTATTCCGTAGACAACAAATAATATCCGAATAAAAGTGTTGTTTTGTCGGAACAAAAGACATAAATCTTGTAAATCAAATAAATGCAAGAATTGTTTGAATTGGGCTAAACATCGCTTTTGAATATTTAATTGCTTTTAGTTTTTAGAAAATAATTGACAAGAAATCTGATTAGAATTAAACATAAATTATAATACAATACAAACAGTAAATAATGACATTAATAAATATATCAATAAATATTGATACAAATCTCAAATACCTGGATGAGTCTTTGAATGAATTTATTTTCAATCATTATAATAAATTAATCAAGGTAAAAATTGTATTTTTTAATATGGGCGACTACCGATGTTTTTTAGCCAGCTTGCTGCTTTTTAATGTATTCTAGGTGATTTGAATACTTTAGAATAAACAACTTTTTTAGAAACTGTAGTAAAAATACAAAAAATAAATTATTAATAAAAACTCTTGCTTGATAAATAAAGTGGAAGCTAACAAAATATAATTTTAAACTTGCTCAAATATAAATAAAATAAAAGCCTCATATTTTTCTTATCTTCACTTATACTTCTAGAGAAAGTTGTAGTTCTATAATGATGTTAAGTCTTGTTTTTAATTCAAGCAGATATGGAAATTAGCTTACCAGGTTTATACTAAATTTAATCTAACTAATCTAACCCCGGCTCACATTGACATTGCAGGCACGACAACACCGAAACGGCGTAACTCAACGAATCCATTCGAGTCGTCGCCAGAAGAAGAGGAGAAGAACGCCATAAGCGGTGGTCATTCGCCGGTCGCGTCGGCCATAGCGGACATGACAGCAGACTTTTATAATGCAATCAGTGCTAACTCATATGAGCCAACTGTGCCACAGAAACGCAAAGACTCGGATCAGACGTCACAACCATTCGATCCGTTCGCCACTATTGTCGACGACGAGACACCGAAGCGACAGTCGTTGGGCGACGACAACAACTGTTCCCCTTTTATAGCCACAAATAAAGTGCAATCGCCCGACACTACCGATCCGTTCGGCGCTCCTGTAATAGAGAGTCCAATGACACCGGTATTACCAGAGCCGGACAGCCAGTTCTTGAGAACAGTCGACGACAATAACGACTATTTGTCTGATTTGTCTGACATCGAGGATAATGTCGATCAGAATAATAGTCGAAATATAAGTAATGACACGAATAGTGTCGGTGCCATCAATGGTCAAAGAAGAAGAAGTAGTGCCTTTCAAATGGAACTATTATCAGGTATATTGATACTGGATCATTGCTCACTAAATGACATAGTACTGTACAGGGATGTTTTTTGTGTATCTATGTAAGTACTCTCTTGTACTTATGCACTACTGGTGTTTAAATTTGTGACTCAACTTGTTTGAGCAAGCTATTGTTTTTGAATTTTTAATAACTGAAATTATATGGTTTACACGTTAGAAATATTTGTCTTTTTATGAAGTCTTCAGCCTTTTATCGATGTCTGAGTAGAAAAATTCAAACATATTTCTGGTTTCAATGATGAATACGAGTGAGGAAAGGGTCGGAAATATATTTGCGAATAAAATATATCAAAATTGAAACAAATCCTTGAAATCTTATAAAATTCTACAGTTCTTTCTGTTAGGCCATTGGTTAGTTTAAAAATATATTCTCAAAAAAGCTATATATCCCTGGTTAAAATTAGGTGGAATTCATATTTTTTTTATCTTTGTAGTTTTTATCTTCTGCAAGTTCAAACATTACTCATATAGAGATATAAAAAGTGCTGGCTCATTCTTCAAATAACTTCAAATCAAATTCTTGGTCAATTATGTTTCTGAATATATTCTAATTTACAGTCTTTTGGATAAATCAAGATCTAATAACTTTTCATATCCTTCTGCTTACATTCAATCTTGTTAATTTTTACATATATTTATAATGAATTATAATATGGTTTAATTGTTTGCAAAACGATATGTAAGCACTAGTTTCCCAAACTCATGAAAAATAAAGTCCCGTCCCGTCCCGATCCCGTCCCGATCCTCAATTATTTTTGTAATAAAAGCTGATTTTTTTTACTGTTTTATAATAATTTATTCTAATATATAATTAATTCATATTTATATGAACCGCACGACTGACCCAGGTGATAAAGACCAACCAGCTCCAACCTTTGAACCACTTCCAGCGACAACAATACTACAACGGAAACAATCGCTTCCACCGCCAGAACCCGAAGAACTCATCCAAATATCTAATTCATATCATACGGATTCGGAGCCAAACAGAGCGGACACTCAGAACCCATACTTCGATCCGTTTCAGACTGTCTTCGATAAAGACCCGGAAGATTTTGAAGAAATCGAATATAAGCCACAATTAACAAATCAAGTATTCATTATTCAGATCAGTGTTTCATATTATTCGTTGGGGTTTAGCAAGATCATATTCAAAAAGCCTAAATATTGTAGTTATTGTCAATATTTGAATAGAAGACATGAAAACTCTTTTTCAAAAATAATCAGGTTATTTATCTTGCTAGAAATTGTTGGATTGCTTTTTGAAACTATTAACAGTCCTTCAACGGTCCAAGAATATTTATGAAAGTTGATCATTTTTTGTATAATAAAATATTAAAATAATATTAGAGTTGAGCATGGTATATTTTACAGTAACTAGTATGAATTATAATTATCTTGATTGTCAAAAATAAAACTTTAATTCTGATGTCATAAAAAATGTTAGTAATTTTCGGGCAACCCAATTGAAAATATGCAGGGTCATATACTAATAACTTAATATAAATAATTGAAATTAGTATTACAGTTGAACATTTAAACAAGGGCATTTAACGAAAATACATTTAAACTGTAATAATTGAGAAAAGTTCTTATAGTATAAGTGCAAGATGCTTTTCTTTCTATATCGGGGTGAAAAATAATTGGAATTTTTGATATTTTTCAGACGTCAAGTCAGGAAAGTACAGATAAGCCCAGAAAACGACTGTCCACTCAGGACTCGATCACAGACGCGGGTCATCCGAACAAAGACGCCGTCGGAATAGTGAACGACGCCTTCGATGAGGCAGTGGTCGAAGAGGACAGTCATGACAGTCAGGCCGACAAAGATCTGGTGCAGACCGCCAGCAGTGATGACTATTACCCCGGAGTGGACGCAGACCTGAGCGCTGTCAGTGCTGTCGACTCTCAGGCCAGTGAAGGCACCAATGCTTTACATACCGGGAGTGTTGGCACGACTGCCGACACAACCACTAATTGTGTGACATTCGGTGCGACCACTGATTCGGGAGTTGCGGTCGCATCCAATTTGGATGACCTGACGGACTGCGGGAAAGACCCGTTCGATACGTCTGAGTTTGACTCAACCGCTTTCGACGCATTCGCCTCGAAGTTCGACCAAACGGCCGGAACGGCAGACAATTCCTCTTCTTATGATCCGTTTGCGTCTCCGATGAAAACAATGGGCAAAAAGACTGACGACTCGACTGAAGCCGACGTTTTCGATATATTCGATCCGTACGCCAGGCCTTCGATGAAACCACCCAAGAATACGCCGGCGCGCAAGGTCAAGGATACATCGAAAGACTCATTCGATGACGATGAGCCGGATAACTTGAAAATTGTGATCAGGGCTAAGATGAAAGACGACGTTGGAGACCATACGGCACAGTCAATAGGTTTGAGAGCTTTTGTAATATTTGTGAATATTTTGGAATAAAATTTAGAATTAATTAACTTATTAAACATTAGCTCTCAATTAATGGCCAGGTTCAAATTTGAACTTGATACATAAAAGTTTTATGAAAACAAAAATAAACTTCAGTATTGTCTGAATTTTTTTTATAAACTGTTATTTAAATAAAATAATTTATTATTATATCTGAAAATTATTTGAATTAATACATTGGCTGATTAAAGAATTTTGGATATTTTTTCCGAAAAAGTTTGAATTAAACAAGCAAGATTAGAATATTTTAAAATTTAATTAAATGATAAATTAATTGATACTATCAAGATTATATTATTTGTTACATTTAAAATTGTTGGAAGTGTAAAGAGATTTAAAAATATGGATATAAATCGGTATATAATAGCCCAACGAATAATGCATTGATGCCCAGGGTTATATTGTTACAGACAGTACAAGGGTGTATTAGTATGTTTACATAATTGACTTGTTATATATGATTTCTTAGTTCATTGAGCACACCTTGATTAATTTAATTTTCATGTTTCCTATATTTCTCAACTCAGCTCCGCCACCATTATTACCTCCTCCGCCAAAACTACCGAAAGGAACGGCATTAGAAGGTCTGGATCTGATGCCGGACGACGAGACGGCACCGATGGACGAGTTCGAGGCTTTCTTCGGTGGCGGACAGCTATCAGAAGCCGCACAAGCAGTACAACCGGCCGGTGGCGATCAGGAGTGGCCGACGGCGTTCGGAGAGGCGGCCACAAAACGGGCTGACTCTACGGAATCGCCGCAAACACCTCTGTTCGATGAGGACACGTCGCAGCCATTGGAGGAATTCCCGCCCAAATACTTGGGCGACGGCTGGGAAATGCTGCTGCGATACCCGAACAAAAAGAAACTGACCGCGAACAGGTGCTGGAAGAAAATATACGTAAAGTTCTTGTCCGAGAACTGTATTTTCCAACTGTTCAACAAAAAAGAAGACAACAATCCATTCCAAGAAACACCACTTCAGGCCTCGTATTCACTGTCGGACATCTCGACCCAACAGTACGATCAATACGGAAAGATATTCACTATTAAACTCCAGTATATTTTCTATCGGGAAAGGGTCGGTGTCAGGCCCGGACAGATTGCCAAGGTATGCATTGTTCAGTATATTTGGTTTATTCTACTGCCGGCGAACTTATTCTTCAAAATGTAAATTATATAAGTTTTTTAAATCTATACAATAATCCAGGTCTTACCAGTTACATATTATAATTTGGAATCTCGATAATGAATTTTACTTAACTCCCCCAGGTAATGCAAGGCCAAATAACGTCAATGGGTCAATTTGCCAAGCTCGGAATGCCCCTGGAACACTCACCACAAGTGAGCGAATTATTCAAATTGGGTTCACATAACTACTCAGACCTGAAGGAAATGCAATACGTGGTCGAAGAGGCGCTCTTCCGGATGAGTATACATAGGGACAGAGCCCTGACTTACAAGACTGAAGAGATCCAGTGCTGCGTTCAGGACGAGCTGTTTGTCACCCAGAACAAAATGGGAATTATAGGCAAACAGTTGGCCAGAGTTCGCATTTTCTTCCTCGCGTTTATTAACGGTTTGTATGAAAATGAATAATAAATGTCAGTAAAGGTCGAAAATCAAAATAAAATTCTCTTTTCATATGAATAGGGTAAAATTTAATAATTAGTTTAGAGATTATTTATCCTGGTTAATCGAGGGAATGTGATTTAAAAAGAGGGATGAATTTTATATTTATTTATATTCAACAGTTATTACATTTAATGGTTATACTCTGTATCAGACGTTATCAAAGGCCGAGTAAAACTGTTGGACACACCATTCGGAAACGAATTGATGTGAACTTATGTGTAAAACAGTTTTACTCGGCCTTTGATATCGTATGCCCTGTAAACTTTTAATATTAATTTATTATTGACGTTAAAAACTGTAAAATATATAGCTAGGTTAAATTTATATTATGGTACATAATATTATCATATTCATGGATAGTAATCGCTCTGATCTGTAGTTCTCTGTATTTATTTTGATGTTATATCCGCTCATTCATAGGAATAATAGAAAACATATAAAAGATTATTAAAAATCCAATTCATATGTCTATAGGAATGCCGACAATCGAAGTCGGAATCAATGATTTGAAAAGACAGGGCAAAGAAGTGGTCGGAAGACATGACATCATACCAGTGGTCACCGAAGAGTGGATCCGATTAGAGTCGTGCGAATTCCACTGCTGTGTTCAGCCGGAAGACTTCGATCTGACCCGGATCATTAAGCTCATACCTCCCGACGCCTGTCATTTCGAACTAATGAGGTTCCGGATCAGACCGCCCAGGAATAGGGAACTACCTCTTCAAGTGAGCGCAAACATGAATATAACGAAATCAAAAGTCGAACTCAAGTGCGATGTATTAGTCCCGGGCTGTATATCCCGAAAGCACGGGCAGATCCCGTGCGAAGACATACAGATCCGGTTCCACATACCTGAGTGTTGGATATATTTCTTTCGCGTAGAAAAACACTTCAGATATGGGGCTCTCAAGTCAGTCAACAGAAGGACTGGTAAAGTCAAGGTCTGTTTGAAAAATGAACAATTCGTCCTGAAATGATCCTGGCTTAATTGACGTTATTTTCATTACAGGGTATCGAACGCTTGTTACACACCGCGCAAAACCCCGAACCACAGATGATCGAGGTGACGGCAGGACAGGCCAAATATGAACACGCATTCCATTCGATTGTGTGGCGCATTCCAAGACTGCCAAAAGAGGGCCAGGGTACTATTAATGTTTTGTTTTCGCATATATTAAAAACATCAAATCCTTTATTAATATTCAGTTTGAATTTCGGTTTAATTTCAATGATTATAAGCTGTAAAATGTTTAGGTGGGACACTTGAATTTATTAGCCAATAACGAGATTAGATATTTCCGAGACATTCCTTGACAAAATATTAATCTAGTTAAAATTAAATATTTAGCTGAATAAAATAAAGTGAAGTTACTAGTTTACTTTACCAAAAGTATATAAGACCAAGATATAATCAATTTGTAAAAGAACTACTTTTTGTATCAGAATATCTTTTGCAGAATTCACATGGAATAAAAATCTGCTGAGCAGGCACAGGCTGTAATTTAAATTTAATTAACAAGTTTAATTTGTTGTCAAATATTCAGAGTGAATATTGGATGACCTGCAGCCGGTGTATTTATTTAAATTTTTGTCCAGACAATGTTGCATGTACAATTATTTCTATGAATCGCTAATATTTAGCTTATTTAAGTGACCAGGATATTTGTTCGGTCAATAAATATCAGTATTATTAATGTCGAGCAAACTATTATTTTATTTTATTTTTGTAATAAAACTGATTTTTTTGTCAGGATCATTTTTGATAGTTTTAAAATAAGACATTAATTAACACTGCCTGTAAATATTTTTTAATCAGCAAGGCTATTTTTACACATTATCTTATTAACTGAAAATCTGACATTCGTGTGCCCAATGTTGTTTAGGCGCATATACCCAGCAACTAATGGTAGTGCGGCTGCCGATGACATCGTTCGATCAAATGCCGGACTCGTTCTATGAGTCAGTTCACGTTGAGTTCCATATGCCGTCGACCACTGTCTCGCACACGACTCTACGCTCAATATCGGTGACCAATGAGAACCCGCCGGAAAAGTTTGTCCGATATTTGGCTAAATATGAGTATAAAATAGAACTGAATATCACATACAATGAAGAATCTGAACCGGATTACAAGAGCACTGTTCAGAATAGCACCGGTAGGAAGCAGTCGGTGACCAGTGCTGAAGAGGACAAGAGTAGTACCAATGATAATAAGTTGGACGGAGAGGACAAGTGGGACAACAAAGACAAGGATTCGGACGAAAGTGATTGAGAATAAGAATTGCAATAATTTTTTCGCTTTATTTCTGTTTTAATAATTCTTTTTGTTTATAATTTATAGACATTTGGTATACAATACAAGAAAATAATTTATTCTTTAAATGTGTATTGAATTTAATTTTTTACAATTTATTTATTTACTGTTCGTATGAAATCATTTCATTATTGGCTTACAGGCACAGAGTGGTATAGTGTGTGTCTATTTTTTGAGGTAGAATTCAATGTATGATGTTCAAATTTTTAGTACTACTAGTATAATTCTGACACTAATATTATGAATAATAATTGATTTATCAAGGTAAGCAATAATACACAGGTTGTAATTTGAGCCGAAAAATTATATTTAATTATTTAATTTATTCAACCAATTAATTAATTTATAAATCAGTATAAAATACTTGCTTGAATATTTAAATTATAAAAATCAACAAGTTAAGATAATTTAAAAGTTATTGTCATTGAAAAGCTTAAATTAAACTTGATAATTGAACACAGTCAATTTGATTCATAATCCATACATTCAGACACACACTATACGACACCCTCCTGTAAGTCAATCAAATAGTATATTAATAGTATTCGAATAACGAAAGAGAAGTTTAATCGCAAACAATAACAATAAATAAGTGACAAAAAAAATATGAATTAAAATAAGATACAAAAGAATTGCATAATTTTAAACACATTAATGATTATAATATTTATTGAATTAGATCTCAAGTGAAGAGTTGAATATAAATCATAATATTTATTATGACTTCGAATATAAAAAACTGTTAACAAAAATATTTTTGATTTGTTTTCTAATTATGTATTAGAATAGTCTTGTTTATAATGAACATGAACTGGATCATTTATTTATGTTTGATTATTCATTACATTTTTTTTGTTATTATTTGTTAACTCAAATTCATATCCTATAAGTCGTGCTATAAATTGAATTCAAAATAATCGACAATAATATACATTATTATTAAAAAATATAATAAATTTTGTTAACATTTGATGTATTTATTTATAAATAATTGAGTTTAAGAATAAATAGATATTCAATAAAATTAAGTTTTGCTTTTGAACTGAAACTGCTTTTCACTTATTTATAGCATTATAATCAATAGTCATAGATTTCACCAGAACCATATGGTAATCGGCATTTGACCCTCTTCATTAAAAAATGATAGAAATACTAAGAATGACTACCAATTGTCCGATAGCGGCGGAAACCTAAGTGTAGGCCAAAGGCAACTCATCTGTTTGGCCAGAGCTATACTGAGGAGGAATCGGATCCTTGTGTAAGACGAAGCGACCGCTAATGTCGACCACAAAACCGATGCACTCATACAGAGGACTATTAGACATAACTTCTTGAACTGCACTGTCCTTACGATAGCGCACAGACTGAACACTATTATCGATTCGGATAGAGTACTAGTGCTCGACGTCGGGAGGATTGTTGAGTTCGACAGTCCTCACAGTTTGCTGCAGAAGAACACCGGAATGTTCTATAAGTTAGTCAAACAGACGGGTCCTGTGATGGCCAGTGAGCTGTTCAGAGCCGCTAAAGAAGCCAACGATAAGACGAACTCAACTCAAGAATAGATAAAATAATTAATTATTAAAATCAAATTATTTTTTGCTACATTTTTCAATTTTACTTGAAATTTGCAAACTGTATCCAGTTTATTTTATCATTGTTTTATCTCATCACTTTTTAAATACTAATTATTTCGGAAGATGTCCTGAACTAAATTATTATAATATTATTCATCAAACTTATGGACAAGTTGATTTTTTCAGTTTATATTCAAGTTATATTGTAAGCCTGGTCATTGGTTATACTGTATTCTCTTCGGCCAAAATAATTGAAAATGATCTACTAATCAAATAAATTGTTATTGTTATTCAAAAATATTTTATATATTATCTCCAGTTTGGAAAACCGTTCAGCCTTGGCGTGTATAGCAGACTGGTGCCAATGGAAGAAAAAAAGGGGGTGCTTATTTGTTGAATAAAATTCAATCAAATTCATTTTAGTTACATATTTTTAATTAATTGCCCCCTTTTATTCTCTTGGCCCCAGACTGCTATACACGGCTACGATGAACGGTTTTTCAGACTCTGGTTATCACAGTTTGCTTACGTCTGGAAAAGATATTTTGTAAATAATTGTTTTAAACATTAACTTATACAGTACTACATTTAATTCATCTAGCAAAGTGTTGTCCTGAATTTTATCAGAGAGTAGATAAGCTACTTTTTATCTTATTGTGGAATCCGTACAATGTTATCAACAATAGAAGTGATGGAAAAATAAATAATTTATTTATTAATAGCGTATTATTTCAGACATTGTCTGTAACACTGATTAACACTCATTTGCAAAAACAGTAATTCATTATTAAATTCAAAATTAATTATTAAAAATGGTTTCAACGGGTGATACGAGAGCTGCCATCGGAATAGTTGTCATATTTGTTGTACTGTTTTTGGCACTCATTTCCTATTGTGTGAGAAGAAGAATAAAACAGAAGAAGAAGATTAAAATGATTAGAGAGTGGAGACAAATGCAAAGGGATGTGACTCTGAAGGAAGAGGTGAAGAAAGTGGAACAGTTGCAGAAAAAACTGGAAAATATGCCCGGGCCAAGTGGTAGCAAGAATGTATCTGATAAGGATCTGAAGTCAGCTGGAACATCTCATCAAACAATTGAAGTCACTGTTGAAACTCATGACTTACCACCAAATTATGAGCAAGTTGTTCATAATATATGATTTTGTATGTAAACTGTATATTTTATAAATGTTCCAGTATGAATTTAAACTGTATTTATAACTATAAATATAATATTGGGAATAAAATAAATAACTATCAATTTAATAGTCAATTGTTTTTTATTTATTTAATGCTGGTTAAATATTGAAAAAATTTTTTTATCTTGTTCAAACTTCTTTTGGTTAAAGTATTCGATTCAGTAGTTCCAATTATATTATTATTTCAATTAATGATATATTTC
This sequence comes from Eueremaeus valkanovi, assembly GCA_034693305.1. Taxonomy (NCBI): domain Eukaryota; kingdom Metazoa; phylum Arthropoda; class Arachnida; order Sarcoptiformes; family Eremaeidae; genus Eueremaeus; species Eueremaeus valkanovi. Next base: position 18,075 of record JAQIWA010000968.1, read on the forward strand.
TTCATTCAATTTCATATTAGTTACAGTTTATAAATAATGTCAATAATTAATCAAAAAATACTGTTTTTGAAAATTTCAAGTTATTGTTGGATAAAAGTCTAAACATCAAATAGTTTACCCTAACAATTTATTTTTATTCAGAATTATAAACAACTAATGTTTTAATCCACTATTTATACATTATTGCAAACACATCTAGGTCTAAAGTACGTTAGAGCATACTTGTTAATTTTATCATTTTAAGGAAAAGATAGTCTCAACTGCTTTAGAGATTAAGTCTATTATTCTCTATAATAATATTTAATTCATTTCCTTCTCAGTGGCAGATAATTCAGACGATATGAATGAAAAATACTCGAAACTATTTTTCTTATTTCTGAGAATATAATGAAAAGTTCAATGTTTTCTCTCTGCAACTCCTGTACTCTATGTACAGTTGCAGTCATAACTGTCCACTTGTGTTCTTGGTATACTGTGTATTTTTCAAGCAAATTATTTATGCCTGCTGGGATACTAGATTAGACACAACATTTCTAAAAAGGGTTTTTAGTAATCAATCTTGATAACTTTTCCAGAATTTTTTTTAAATAGTTGACAAACTGTTATTTAATAGTTAAAAATTAAATTGAGACAGCTTCAATTAAAGTATAGCATAATTGGATTAAATAATATATATAATTTTTATCATTTAACTTAAAGAGACTTGTTCAAATTAGCTAGATAGCGATTTTCAGTGCGAATTTCGGTTCGAGTAACTATTTTGTATAATTATTAAGAATTTATTTTCACATTATTTTTATTCAACTGTTGTTTGTAATCGTTTATAGAAAATACAAGTAGTTTGCTATCAGCTTATGATAACCTAATATTCTCGGAGATAATACAAATGGAAAATATATTCTTTATTAATATTATTTTCTTATAGCTATAGCACAGAACACATGTTCACTAATTTTCAAACAGCAATGTTGTTCTAACCATAAATCAATCTAATTAATTCAAATTAACAAGTTACAATATCAAAATAATTTTAAAATTATTTTACCTTGTGCAATTATAAAGGAATGCTCGCAGAAATTTATTTGCACTATGTTGATATTCGAGATTATCCTGCTAATCTGCACTGGCCTGGGTGTTTTACTATTTTTGGGGACAATTTACTTCTTTTTGCGTAGATTTCCGCAAATAAGGCAACGAATCGTATATTTAATTCATAGACATCCGACTGATGCACATGAAGTAAAATCACGGAACGGACCCAACACTGTATTGATCGACAATGGTCAGGGTGGTCCCTCCCAGTATGGCACTGTTGTTGGCACTATTGTTATTTAACCCTGGCAATATGATTATTAATATTTTTATTAGTTTTTATAAGCATTTTCGTAAACATGAATAATTGACATTGTTTACATTTAAAACTATACTATCTAATATTTTATTTTATATCAAAAAATTATTTAAATATAATAAATAAATAAAAAATGATAAAGACCATTTTTCTTTTTAGTATAAGTTATGAATAAGTAAAAAGTACTATCTAAAATGCGTAGTGGGATCGAACCCCGATCGAGTCAGCTCTTCCTTTCTTAAAAAAAACTTGAATTTCAGTTGAATGGATTGTGTAGGCCTGGTAGGGGCAAGATTGCACGCGGGCCATCAGACCGAGGGCCTGAAAATTCGGGAGTGTGTGTGTGAGACATAACCACGAGTTGTGCAAACGGAGGGTTCAGGTGTATCCTCTTAAAACTGCGACACTATTCCCCCTATAGAACAAATTAGTGATTTAGTGGTCCCTGGCTGGGATGAAAACCCACGCGGTACAGGGAAAAGCCCTCGGGCGGGAAAGAGTGTCGAATAGATGATAGAAATTCGGTTTTCTTATTATTTTTCTTCATATTTGCCAAGATCGTATGATTTTTATTTTATAGATATTAACTTTTTTAATTATAACAAAGTTACAGTTTATTTAATATTTATTTTATTAATACAAATTGAATTTTTTGAAATAATACTAGCATAATTAATTTATGGAATATTTAATTGTTAATTCATCATGCATAAATTGAATTTTATAAGTTTTGAATCTTTCGCGATTGCATCCAATTTGTGCCCGATGTTTAAGTTTTATTCTAATTGTGTATGGTTGGTTAAGCATTTAATTTTTGCCCGATTAAGGGCTCAACTAATTTGAACGCGTATTCAAATAGTGTTAAAACAGATATTCCTAACCATAAGCCCAATAATCCGCCGAAATTTGATACAAAAGATATGAAAGTTGTTTCCTGAATGTGTTTATGATATGTGTCGGGCATTCGGTTGTGTTTGACAGTCACTGAAGTATAAATATATACCACTCGTCCATTATTAAGCATATGAGTGCCGGTCCTTTCAATACTCCAGTCATAATATTTGAGTCGACAATCAAACTGACACTTATTTTTGCAGAAATAGCTTATATTTTTTAGAAGTTTGTCTCTGTTTGAAAAATGATATAAATAGAATCCACATAATTTTATTCTTGTATTTTCATTAAACATCTCTTTTCTCATCAATGAAATCGTCGGTAAAATACACTCAGATTTTGTTAATCGTTTCCATTCATTGATTTTGCATAAAGTAATGCAATCGCTTCGCATATTAACCTGACTAATATTATCATCCAGATCATATTCTCTACAGTTCGTGTCGTAATTATTGCCCAATAATTCTGTGTCAGTCATAGAATAAGTTATTTTGTAATCAAATGTCGGATCAATTTTCATGAAATTCTCTCCGATTATCAAATCGGGGAAAATGTTCGGCGAATGCATTGATAAGTAAAGTGAGATTTTCTGCGCATCATTAACGGCAGTAAACCAATGTCTTTCGAAAATAAAATTAATCCTCATCATAGCAAGATCAATTTTGAAATGTCCCCATTTTCTATCCAATGCACTATAAAATGTAAAGCATTTACTCAAGCAATCCATACCAGGAGAATAGCCTATGCTTTCAATTGGTACTGAGTCATACGGTTGTCCCATGAATTCTGCATCATTTGAGCTTGTTACAAATCCAGATACCATTGCAATTATGAGCTCATAATTATTATCGCTCTTGTATTGAATACTGTAATTATTGAATATATTAGAAATTGAAAATCCATTCAATTCACCCGTCATATTCAGCATGATTCTAGTGTATAATTCATCCAGGCCATTTCGTTCTGCTTGAGTAAGATTAAGCCGGGTGAATTCAAGGTACTTCAGTTGGAATTCCATATTGATCTCGGCTAATTTTTGCATTGTTATATAACATGGATAACATACAGTAATAGCCGGAGCAGTTTCCTCTTGCAATCTGTCGAGTCTTATATTCACAACTGTTTTCCCCAAAAGATATTCCGTTAATAACTGTTTTGTGTGTACTATAAGTCCAATCAATGAAATCAATATTAGAGTCGATTTAAACAACAATTTAAAACTGATATTCATTTTGAATATTCTTTTTGTATTCGAAACACAATTCTTGGCTTTATTTGCAAACATTTCTTCAAATATCTAAATAGCAATTGAATCAAATTTAATATATACTGTACTGTACTGTACTGCACTGGCTTATTTATTAGTCCAAGGCGTAACATCAATATAATCCATTTTGATTATAATTATCGATATTTTCAAAAGAAATTAATGAAAATATTTAATATTTATTTAGCATTGATAACTTGGTAGATTTAATAAAAAGAGCCTCACCCATTTGATATTTAACTTTATTAAAATTCTCAAAATTGTTGAGGTATTGGTTCAGTTTTAATTGTGCAATTGTACCGGGTTGAAACGAGGAGATCAGACATAGGCATTGGGGGCACAGGTGAAGGTACCCCCCCTTGAGATTTTTCGGAGGCTCAACCCACTCTTCCCTCGCTTTTCTATGATTTAGTGGCGAAAACACGAAAATGGGGGACTTTTTAGGGAAAATTGATTCATTGCAACCCCTATTGGCCAAAATTTTAGGCTTACCCCCTCCTTCGTGTCGACAGACCCATTGCCTATCTTTGCGGGGAGATGTAAATTGACACAAAAAAATTTAAAAAATTAGTAATATTTGCGAACAATGACTACAATTAATAGTTTGAAATATAAAAAGCCATTCTATTCACTGCTAACATATTGCCAAAGCATACCTCTCTTAAGCTAATATGAGCAATGAATTGAAATTCCTTGAGCTGAGCAAGACTTAGTGAAAAAAGTTCACGAACATCATAAAATTAGCCAGGTACAAGAAACTATTTTAGTAATTTATTCTATAAATGAATTACAATTGCGGCTCAAATAAGATCTAGAATATAGTCAAACAGGAAAATTGCAGACATTCCGGACCACATGCCTAACAGTCCACCGAAATTAGAGATCATAGAAATCAGTTGTATTTCAGGCATGTGTTCGAGAGACTGGTCGGGCATTCGGTTGTGTATTATTTTGATTGTAGTCAACAGACAAGCGTCTGGTTTTGGCTTTTGCTGAATGAGATTGAAGTCATACAGTCTTTCTTCACAACTCTTCTGACATTTTCTCTCGCATTCATCGCTAGTATTGCGTCTATTCCTAAGAAGGCAGGAATAATATCTCACTTGATTTCCACAGAATCTGACCCCAGACTCATTCGTGAAATAATCTTTTCTCAACACATATTCCCTATAATTCAAATCAATGCAATCGTATCGACAAATATGTTGTAAAGACTTATAATAACAACGAGTAATGCAATCGCTTCTCATATTCTCGTAATTCTTAT
>JAQIWA010000969.1:0-22847 GCA_034693305.1 Eueremaeus valkanovi
CACACATAAATAGTATTCATATAAAAGAATATAAATATAAATGCAATGAAAATAATTGTAACAAAAGTTATAAAACTTCTTCAGAATTGTGGAGACATAAGAAAACAATTCACTGAAACAACAATTTCTAAATTCATGTTTAAATTGCTTTCATTTATGTAATCGTTTGAGTCATTCAATTGCTAAACAGTTTTTATAACCGAATAAACACTTATTTGTATTGATATATGCCTTGAAATATACTGTTCATTATTGACTATAAGAATGATCTTGTTCATATTTTTAAAATTATGAATAATAATTAAATAAAATTATTTTCTAAGTTCAAGCTCACTCTATGTATTTATTTGTATTTGTGCAAGTTAACTTTTAAATTATTTATATAATGTGATTCGTCTGAATAGCAATAATATTCTGTTTATAAGTTATAAATTATAACCAATAATAACATTGTCTTCGGTTTGGGCGACGATAATAGCATATGTCTGGGTTTGTGTTACAACATCGTTGTTAATAAACCATTTTTAGCTTGATACACAATTCAAATACCCGAATATATTAGTGAACAGATTCAATAAGATTGAAATCATCGTCTCATCTAGGCTCAATTTCAGTAATTGGAGGCGAAGGTCTACCTGTGCTGATGTGTTGACTGTATTTAATGACATATCTCTCAGCAGTACTGAAGTGAAAAGCAGTGAAAACTTTGAATCAGTTTTGAAATCACTTAAAGACATTTAAACACATTTTTTTACTTATATTTGTGCCAAAAATTGTTATAATTTATATATTGATAAATATTATTCATAAAGTTATCATTGATAACTTATCAAGTTGAAATAACGTCAGTATGATTACCATAATTATATATATTATAAAAGGACTTGTCTGTAATTCACAAAATACTTTTATTTTTTAAAACCCTTTTAACCACGATTAAACAAGATGGTATATATATGAAATATGTGAAAAATTCAATTCAAAATATAATAATTAAAAAGTTTTTATTCTTCATACTTGAATTTCAAAATTGAGATATTTTAATCATTTTTTTGCTAACACATACTTATATGGAAGAAGAATCAGTAGTTGCATAAAATATTTATGAAAACAATTTTTTTGTGACGGGAAAAATACTTCAAAAGACATAAACATTATTTTGATAGTATTACCCAAGAGTACCAGAGGATTTTTTCTTGGCAAACTGTACTCGATGAACAAAGTTAATAAATGAACTCATAAAACTTTCTGGTACTCTTGGGTAATACTATCAAAATAATGTTTATGTCATTTAAACTACTTTGCCAGTCACAAGAAAATTGTTTCATAAATATTTTATACAAAAATTGATTCTTCTCTCATATATGTATATCTTAGTGAAAATATAATTAAAATATCTCATATACTTAATCAGTAAACTACGTTTGAAATTCATATGTATTGAATTTTAAAATGTAAATAACTTCGAAACAATTATATTTAGAATTGATTTTTTCACAAATTTCAAATACATACGACATTGTTTAATCGTGGTTAAAAGGATTTTAAAAAATAAAAAAAATTTGTCAAGTACAGACAAGTCCTTTTATAAAAACTCGAGTCAACACAAATCTATTCAAACTAATTGATTAAAAGAGTTTAAAAGCTTTGCTTCGATTGCATAACTTTACGCTCTTTTCTATTTCAAAGTCGAATTAATGGCAAAAATCGATTTTTTATCCCATGTTATTCAATGAACACATTTTTTATTTTTAAGATCCTGTTTCGATTTGAATGATACAGTTCAATTCAATTGAGTCGCTGATTCATCGTGCTTGTTCTATACAATATATACCGTAGGACAAAATGTGGGCAATTTTTATCATTCGGTCAGAGCTCGCGAACTACTAGTGTAGTGTTGATACAGTACTAAACCATTAGCAGAAGTTATTTGTGTAACGACTAAAACTAAATGAGTGCTCATTTATAAGCACACAATCAAAAGTGTCTCAATTCTCCTACAACTGAAACAACCGATTTGTACGCCTTTTGTGGACTTATTTTAATGTTCACTACTTTTGGACCGGATATACATTATATGCTTATTATTAAAATGAGAGACAATTAGAGGCAATATTTCATATTAAGAAAGAAGAGTTAACTTCAGTAAAGTTGTGCTCCACATCATTTTTACAAATCTGTTCTATTTTTCACAGAAAAGTCTTTAACTTAAGAATATATTCAAGCTTTTAGTGTACATCTGCTTCTGGTCTTTACTGTGGTTCAGATGGAGTTGTGTTCTCTACAGTAAACCCAAGTTCGTCCTGAAATGAGTGATCAATTGTTTGACTCCAAACCATAGCTTTGATGCTTAAACTCATTTATGTTTACACATAAAGTCAGTTCTGTTTTTCTTATTCGAGTCAATCAAATACTCGGCACTTATTTTGGTTTTGAATGTTTTGAGAGAACATATTCTTATAGATATTGAACAACCTGAACTGTCACCAAGATTCTTTGCCATTTTTAAGCGTTCCCTACAATTGTTACAGAACAAATGAATTGCCTTTTCCATTCTCATCCATCTAACTTTGATTGATGAATTGAGAGTAACTGATTTTTCAAACATTGATAAATGGGACTCACATTGCATTATATCAATGCAATCGACAACATATTTGCAATTGTTTTCAAAGTTTTGTTTTGTTTAATATATTTAGAGTTTATAAAAATTAATTCTGTTTTTGATGAGGAATAATAAAAAATGAGTGAAAGGTAGATTAATATTGATACTGAATGTGTGCATAGAATACTAGACAACTAAACTCAAACTAACATTTCATATCCTGATTCATAGCTCAGTCATAAATCGTGAGCTCAGAGTAAGAACGAGAAAGAAATGGATAGAAAAATAGTATTATTATAGCGTATGTGTAATACAAGTGATTCTGTGCTCACGAGAAATGGTGTGAATATTCTTGACTTGTAATCACTGAGGCGTAACCAAACTGTAAAAGCAGATGAATTCCAGTCAGAAGAATGAGCCGAAACATTGAGAATGAAACTCAATTGACGTTTACTTTCTTTCTATAGTATCAGACGTTCAAAGAGGAGACAACTCTTAAACATTTGCTTACATTTGTAAAAATTGTTTTTGAAATATCAATGTCTATAGACTTCAGCTCTACTCAACTTATTTTATTGAAACTTCTTTTACTTTAAACTTTAAAAAGCATAGTTTAAAATCTCTGTAGAATAAGATAGGTCACATTTTAGGGTGAAAGGTAGATAAGCTATTTCTTAATGAATAAGCTCATTTCTTTACATCAATTACAACTCAACTTTTAATTTTTATTTGAATTCTGTTAAGGCCTAACTTTAATGCCTTTCAATAAAACTTTTTCAGCAATATATCGTCTAAGTTGTCAAAAGGTTCTTGATACAAAGGCCCCTGATGAAAAATATTGTACAAGTATTATACTGACTCAGGTTTACACTATGACTTTAGCTTTAGGAGACACTACTAGGAGTCTTTTACTATTGATATTATAGTGCAAACCTGAATAAAAATTAATATTTGTACAGTATTTTCAGAGCTGTCCCAAGGTCTCTGAGACCACTATTCCCAGTTTATAATACTGAAGCAGTGATGAGCAGGGTTGTAAAATCGTTTAAAAAAGCATACGTTTATTTGTATGAATTTCTTTACTCGCGATCACTTATCTCCAAGAAAACTGCTACTAACTTGGAACACTACCTTGTATCTACAACAGTATTCGGGTTTTAACCTCTTTTGATCGAAAGTACTCCTCAAATGATGGAATTCGGCTGAAAGACTTTCTGTTCAAAATGTGGGCCAGTACATTTTTTTGAGCTTCGAATACTTACTGGTAAGCATTATGTCTATGGAGTGTTCTCCATAGGCTTTATGGGTTAACTGTTAAACATTATGCTTATGGAGTGCTCTCTATAGGCATAATGCTTAACAGTAGCCCATTAGAGCCTATGAAGAACAGTATTCGAAGCTCAAAAAAGGTACTGGGACACATTTTGAGCAGAAAGTTTTTCAGTCGAATTCCATCATTTGAGGAGTACTTTCGATCAAAAGAGGTTTGAAACGAATCGAGATATCCTAGTATCGTTATGTTACTAGTGAGTAAAGTCTCTTCTGAGCGATGTCTTTGGATTTCTTGTTTCTCTTCTGGAATTGATTGGAAATTCATAAATAAATATTTGTTCTTCAGTTCCAGTTCTCCGGCAAAACATAGTAACAGTCAATAAATGACTGCAAATAATCGTATTTTCAAAATATTCTGTATTTTTCTTATATTCGTTCACTTCTTATATTATTAATGTATTCTACGCTTAAAACTGACTCTGAATTCATGAATAGATTAGAATTTCCTGTTATTTCAGTGTAAAACCCAATCAATCCATGTATTGGAATAAAAGAGCGAAAAATAGTTGTTTTTTGAATAATTTCTTTTAATTTCATTTCAAATTTTAATGGTTTGTTATATATCACTAGGAATTACTTTGTGTGCTCTTTCACTCTTCAGAAAAATTCCAATAAAAATACAAATATTTTAAATTAGAAATTAAATCATAAGTAATGATAATATACTCTGTTTTTATACAAAATTTGTTTTGAAATTCAATTAAACAGAAAACCAATGAATAGAATAGAAACGAACGAAAAATATTGTGAAAACATTGAGTTTGACTTTGGTTTACGAAATGATTGCACAGAAATACAAATATATGTCTTGTGTTTGTTGTCTGTTATGTATAATATGAACCAGAGATGTGCCAACCATTTTGACCAAGTACCTTTCATTCCCTAAACTCGAGGCTATACTATAAAAGTAGGCAAAAACAGCTAACTTTAAACAGTTATTGAAATTGCCAGTGGGTTTAGCCAGGTACTTTATAAGCTATTTTGTGCCTGGCACATCCCATTACACATCTCTGGTATGAATATTAATGAAACAATTTTTTTAAGTTAACAATAATTTAATAATTGAAAAGTTGTTTTGTGTTATCTTTATATAATTCTTATAGACTTCAAGAGTTTGATTGCACTTAAGATCAAAACATTTACTTTATTCATATGTTTCGGTAATTTTTAAGTATTAATATTTAATTTAATTTTTAGCTAATTCTTTCTCATTTCCCTCCCTTTCCCTCTCAATGTAAATGGTTTTGAGTATTAATTTATTCGCAAATTTTCTTTAAAAAGTATTTTTTTCTCTCTTACGGATTCCCAAAAACTTTTAGTTTTAGTTTCAATACATAAGTAAAACATTTTGTAAAAAACACTTTCGCTTTCATTGCTTTCACAATGAATTCAAATATAACAACGAATTGATTGTGAAATTCGCACAATTAAACAATTAAATAGTTTTTTAGTCGTATTTTGTTTACAACTTATCTAAAAAGTGCTTCACTTTTAACAACTATATAATGAAAAACTTTTTTCTCATAATTTTCAATAATAATCGTAATATTGATAATAATTCTATCTATAATTGTTTAGACACTAAAATAATACACTGAGCAAAGAACGGGCACTTTTTTTCTTAAGCTTTTTGGACATATTCTATATAAATATAATTTTAGTTTTAAATTATGTTAAAAATTATATAAAATTTAAACTTATTTTTAAAAATTTCGAACAAATAAACTAATAATTTATAAATCAATAAAAAAAAGATAAATATAATAATAAGTCTTTGTTTTTGTGTTAAATAAATAAATAATTGAATCAAATATAAGATATAAACTAAATTATAATCAATTTGTTGACCGGTTTTTGGTTTGATTTATGGGCGAAGAACTCAATTGTTTTACTCGACTAAACATAAGGTTCGCATAAAATGAGGAAAACTTTTCAGACAAACAAAGTATTGTCGAAAATAAATAGTAATACAAAAGATAATTATAATTAATATAATAATAGTATAAATGGTTTAATCCAATCAAGTTATGACACAATAACTTAAAATCGATTAAGTATTCAATAGGAGCTCGAAATCACTCTCGAAATCATAATTAAAATAATTTATCACTTATTTTGTTGCTTCAAATGCAAACTTTCGCTCAAAACAAATGCAAAACTCGTTTCAAAAAATAAGAATTGAATTGTACTGAAGGGGAGAATAGAAATAAAAGAAGAAAAAACTTAAATGGCTTTCAATTATCTCGAAATATGATATGAGAAGACAAATGAAATATTGTTTTGAATGACCATTGAATGACTGTATGACTGAATGAGAATTGAATGACTAAATGACTTGTCTTTCAAGGGCTGAATATAAGGGAAAGTTTGCATTTAAAGCCATAATTATTACACAAATTAATTATAAAATGTTAGCGAAAAACGCTTTAAACAAAATGAAAGTCTTTTTTGTTGTGAATATTTGACAATTAAAGTAAAGTATGTAATCATTGCTATGAATATTCATATAATTAATAATAATATGAATTGTTTTATGATTTTTTGGTTACACCCCTGGGTTTTATGGACTCTGATATTTGCCACATCGCTTCTTCACTTAAGTAGTTCTCGAAATTGTTGAAAAATGCAATTATCTGTTCATTCCGTTTGAATGGATAGTGACTACAATCAGAGAGAAAAAGAGAGTCAAAGATATGAATCAAAATATATTCAATTCTAATAAAATGTTGCGTTGAATACGAAATTCAATTAATTGTTTAGACTTTTGCAGACAATTAATTCAGTCATTGAACGCAAAAAAGACTAAACAAACGAATATTAAGTTAAAAAGTTATACCAATTCTTGAAGCGTCTCATCTGATCCAAAATGTTGTACTGTTGCCATCGTTTGCCGAAATTAATGTTACCGTCCGGTAGGAAGTCATTGTTACCGATGTGCACAAACGTCAGGTCTTGTAGTATAAGACCACTGTTTGAGTTCAATGCAAAGGCAATAAGAAATCAGAATATAATTGATTGGAAATGATTTGAATTTATAATCAATAATATGAAGGAGTGTTCCGTAAGAACTAAATTATATCACAAGAAAAGAATGTTTGTGTTCAGTGAAAGCCATATAATTCAAGTTAACCACAAATATTCCGCTTTAAATCAAATACAATTGGCATGCATTGCAGTGCGAACTGAGTGCAGCATAATATCAGAGTAGAACAGATTTATTTGTTTTTTCTTTCTTAAAAATTTCTGATATTTTTGAGTTCAAATAAAAAACAGAATTAAAATATTAATATTTCAATGAATAATGTTGTGCAGGGAATGCGAAAAATGTTGTCTCTGTTTAGCCAATGATTTATAGCAAATATCATATTTGAAATATACGACTAATATATAACTCCTGTTTTCCTCTACTGAACCAACATTTCAGTGGATATAACACAGGATTTGCATAACGACTGCAGAACTTCCAAACGAATGAATATTTAATAATTAATTTCAAACGAAAACTAATATTTTTTTTTGATTTTATGATAAGTATTACATAATATTTAATGAGTTTTTGTGTCAGATATGAAATATATGCGAATATTTGGATGAATGCCTGTCCTTAGTGTAAGAGTCAATACACAAAGAGAGATATAAAGAAGATTTAGGGCTCAGACGGAACACAAAATGTTTTAATTATAATAATTGGTATAAAAGATAAAGAAATGGAAAGAAGACATACATATATGGAATACAAGGCGGCTCTGTGTCCGCTAAGGCCTGTCGGTATGCCCTGAAAGAGGACGAGGAGTCGATGAGAGCGCTATACTCTTTCAGGTTTTCGGTTATATTCCTCTGCCATTCGAGGCGTCTGATGGGCGCGGAGTCCAGCGCCGACAGAATGGCCAGATAGGAGTTAAAGTTGGCCAGTTTCCTCAGGTGCTTCATTATCTTTATGAACTTCAAGACCAGCCGTTCCCTATCCTTGGCCTCTTCCTGCTCGAGAATCCTAGAGCGGGTCCAGTACGACATCTTATTGAAGTGTTCGGTGAATGTGTTCAGGTTTGGGATCAGTTCTTCTTTCTGTTCTTTAGCCCAAACCAACACCTCTGGGATCTGTTGAGTCGAATGCACACAAGAGTTAGTCAAACAATAGAACAAAAGTTTGCTTTATTTGAATAAAAAAATTGTTTAAATAAGAAGTTTATAATTATTATAATAATTGCATACAATCTGTGAATACTGTATAATAGAATGAATGCAATGAATGACTGAAAGAATTGAGAGCAAAGAAAAATCGATATAAAAATCTTTGATCTAAATCTGTGATAACTTACTCAAGAATTATGTAATAAAGGCTTCATTTGAATGATATTCTGAGCATTAAAATCAAGATTTCATTGAATTTTATTAAAAGAAATTAATTTGAAGCCAAATATTTAAAAACTACAATAATTTGAGTGACTTTTACTGAATGTTAAGCAAAATAATTAGAATTAAGGTATAGGAGGAATAGTAGACTTTGATAATAGGCCACTAACGAGGAAACGCTATTGTTCTCAATGCGAGTGCAAATTCTGATCATTAGAATAGATTATTAGCGAAAATAAGAGGATTTTATTACAAAAATAACTCAAATGCAGACAAATGTCAGTATTTTTTTCGTTTTATTCATTCATAGAATTAAATGAAAAATATTTTTAACGACTAATTCTAACGATTATTATAAGGAAAAAACATAAAAATAGTTTTTAATCTTTTATGTGAATAAAACTTAAATAAATAATCGAAAAGTCATTCGAGAATAAACTTGATTTTCAATTATTTTTATTATAACTTATATTTCCATAAAAAATATATCGAATTCATATTCAGCGATAAAAAGCATTTGGAATCAAATAGCAATAAAAACATTGAAAAAACATATAATTAATCTGAAATTTGAGTTTTCAAACGATATATAAAAATAGATATAAAAAAAAATAAAACTAAATCTAAAGTAGTTTTTCGAATGACTGATGGCTTAACTGAATTACATCATTAAAACCGACTAAACATAAAATAAAAACTAAAACAAATCAAACAAAACAGTTATGAACTGAGAGACCGACGAAAAGTTTGGCACAAAAGCCGAAAAGTGATCGAGAATTGAAAAATAGAAATAAAAATATTCTATTCGTTAGACATTCATAACTAGGAATGGATTCAAAAAAGCAAATAAATAGTAAGGATCAGAAAAGACCTCAATTTTAAGGAACAATTTTGAGTCCAAAAGTGTCATCTGTTCGGCCAAGTGTTCGGATTTGAAGTCACACAAAGACGACTGTCTGACTGTCACATTGATTGAGGGCAAGAGTACTGACGCCGAGTGAAGCCCATTCTGGCGCTGATCCATCTTCTCGATGCACTTGGCTCTGAGTACCTTAGCCAACGCCAGATCCCCGCGATTTACCAATTGATAGATGAAATCCATTAGAATTTCGAGCACTTTATCGTTACAGTCGCCGATGCTATAGGAGTGGGAACGGGAAGGGAAAGAGATGATAGATATGCGACTCTCTTATAAGACTACTCTAATCACACTATAAGACTATTTACTAAAACAAACAAATATTTTAAAAAATATCAAATAATAATAACAACAAAAACAATAGAAAAGTTCAAATCAGAGCTGAATTCAAGTTTTGAAGAGAAAACAAGTTTTCTATTCGACAGACGATTAAAAAAAATTTAAAATAAATGATAGAAAGGAAGCGAAAAAAAAAGAAAAAAATATATGAATACATACCACATATCATCGACCACTCGGACTAGTAGTGCGAATGCATTTCTGGCCGCTCTCTGTCTAATATCCGACAAAAGTATAAACTTGTTGTATCTGTAAAGCAGTTTATTCAAGAGCTCCATTGGCGTGAGTAAAGTGCGGTACGTCGTCAAGAACGCCTCCTGGAACATGAAATCTGGAACAGCACAACAGAACTGTTAGCAAAAAATCGCTTCAATCAATTCATTACATTTCAATTCACTTCCAAACAGATTAAGAGATTAGACGTAAAGTAGAAAAAAAAGTTCGCTATTAATGAAAAATAACAATTCGTTTATCAAACATAAAGTTATATTAATATTGGATTCGTTTATAACTTCAATCGAAATAACTTTTCATTCAATACGTTCTCAACTTTTGACCTCTTTTTAGGGTAACTCAGATAAGAATTGTTCAAATTCTTGGTATAAATAGATTTTCATTTAGTATTCAAATGGTTTACCGTTTTTGGACACTTCGGTCGCTTTGACTATCAATCCGTCGACACTCCCGCCCCGAATGTCTGGCCCTTCTTCTGATGGGTTCTTCAGCACAATAAAGGTCGAGACATCGGTTTCATCCAACGCTGATAACTGTTCCTCAGGTTCTTCGGGTTCGGCTCGAGTTAGTTCTGACTGCGAACTAATGCCGCTCTCAGAAGAGGGCACTAAACTGACTGGAGTACTGGTGCGCGGCATCATCTCTGTCGAGTTGGACGATACAGGTGTCGGTGCCATTAATGCCTTGTTCTTCTTGGGAGGCAATAGTGGCGGCGGAGTAGAAGAGGCCTCGGATTCGAATGAGAAGACCGAGTCGTCAGAACTGGCCGACACGAAACTGGTGGTAATGGAGCGCTGCTGAATGAAGGAGAGCTCTACGGCCTGCCATTGGCTCTGAACCAACTGATACGTGTGCACTGAATGCCTGTAGAACTCGGCGTCGTCCGGCCCGTTATAGCTGCCCACCATTTGCATGTAGTCCATTATATTCCTCTTCTTGGGCGGCAGAGGCGGCGGCCGGTTATCCAAGTTATTGCTGTCAATGACCTTAAAGTTGGTTCCGGTGTTGAGGAAGTGCGGACATGAAGTCGAATGCGGACAGAAGTTCATCTGATTATTGGGTAGCCTTGGGATGAGATCGTGTCCGCAGTTGTGATTCAATTGACTAGAATTGGATGAATTCATCGAATAATCAGTGATATTGTCGTACTCTGAAGGCGGCCGCAGAGGGGTATCAAAGCTACTTTGAATCCTAGTTAGGCTCAACTTCGGCCTCATCTTCACCGGTAGCTGAGGCGGCAGTTCCCCATCCACTGTGTCCTCACCGCCGTTCACATTCAGTCCTTTCATTTTGTCGATCAAACTACTGATCCCTCTGTTCGAGTGAAACGGCGGAGAACTTAAGGAAGTGGTTGTCACGTCATTGGACTTATTGCTCACACAATGAATGGTTTGCGTTGTCTTCGTTTGGGTCACTGTTTTCAACTCATATCTACTGAAATTGAACGAAGAGTTTGTGCTCTTATTCTCGTCCGAAGAAGAGGTTGTGTTATAAGAGTTGAGTTGAGACCGAAATTGTCTGAAATCGTTGGCTTCACTCCTGGATATCGACAGGAGATCGTCAGCCGATAAGTGGTTGAGTCCGGAGTAGTTGAGACACGAGTCGACACTATTGCAATTGGAGGTACAGTTGGAGGACTGACACGTTTGCGACCAATCGAACGACGTTTGAGACAAAAGTATTTTCTCCGATCGCGGGAACCGTTTCGGTGGAAGAGGAGGCGGAGTAGAAGGAACTTCTTCAGCACCGAACTCAAGTAGATCGGACACAGATAGTGGTCGGCCATCGATGGTAGGCAAGGGTGGCTTCGGTGGCGGCTCTTGTGATGAGTCAAAGACATCATTGGATGCATTCAAGACATCGCCGGATGAAAGGGAATGATTGAAATGGTCTACAAAACCGGTTCTGAATGGGACGGGCGGTGGAGTCGCGAAACTTGTGGTCTCGAGAATCTCCTTCTCTCGGGGCGATAGAGGGATCTCCGGGAGTGAAGACCTGTGCGATGAATCGGTGTTCAGATTTGTGATTGTGAGCGGATCGGGCTTTCGAGAGGACAGACGACTTAATGTCTGCGACTGGTTCTGAGCGGAGGAGCCGTTCGGCGTCTGGTGTTTGGATTCACTTCTGACTATACTCTCTCTGTTTCGATAGCGAGCGATACACAACTGGACGAGACTCTAGACGTACAGCAAATCCAATATAAATATTCATAAAATGTTAGACTATTTGACATTTGGCTCAACTTTATTACAATATTTAGGAATTTATTACTTAATTATAATTCAATTATATTTTTATTGAAATATAGATCAAATTGAGCGCATATTTCATAAAAATTAATATTTAATTAAGTTATAAATGAATGATATTTGGCTTACATTCACGGCTTCGTAAACATTCTTCGCTATCTCTCCGACAGTCTGTTTGTCCAAAGATTTATCACTTTTTAGCAGAACTGTGTCCGACCAGCGAATCAGTTCCGCCAAACTCTGGTAGACTTGATTTGTTGCCGATATTATGAGAGAACTGAACCGAAAAACAATATTTAATGCAATCATAAAACAAATTAAGGAATAAATCGATAAAAATATTAATATTTTTGAAATAAAGTCAAACAAAATGTGTGTAAATCGGATGCAAAGCAAACCTCTGCTCATTGTTTATGAGATATGCCTTGAGTTCGGAATAACCGGTTAATACGATCTCCATTATGATAGTGACCGAACCGGACAGCTGTTCCAGTTTGTCCTTTTCGACCACATCCTGGAAGTACCGAAGCGCTGACGACAACTGCTTCACAAATATGTTCGCATTGTTTATATCCTTTTCTTTTTTAGCGCTTTTTTGTGACTTTTTGCTCTCAAACGACGGATGGGTTGGGGTTTTGGACCCAACTATCGGTTCGCCCTTCGAGTTACGAATCTTATGGTGTTTGTGGTGACCATAGGGTTTGTGCGGCGATTGTGATCGCGTGGCCGACGGCGACCGGATTTGATTGATTTTGTCGATAAAGTCCTGTTTGAAAGAGCGGGCTCTTCGGGCCAGACGACCACCGCTGCGATGACGTGATGTGTCTGTCATTTAACGCAAGAAACAAAATAAAAAACAAAATGTCAAACGAAGACAGAATGCAATCGATTCAACCGCTAAACAGAGATGTCGATTAGGGGTATCCCTATCCCTGGTTATGCCCCAATAAAATCTGTATAAGGGATGTGTTCTCACATTAGTTATATTTTGCGCATCTCTGCCGTTAATTGAATGGAAACTTAAAGTCATTTAAGTCTTAAATGAGTGAATGAGTCAATTATATTAATAAAAATGTTTTGTATTTTAAATGAACTCATAAGTGAGTGCATCGAAGGTCAATTGGGTTTGTCTTCTACAACAACCACAACAATAGAAATATTTTTGAAGTGAAAAACAGGATAAACACAATTAATAACTGCTGAACAGCGCGGAAGTAAAGGCAAGAATAAGGCACAGATAGAGAGACACAACAAGAACAGGCAAACAGTCTTTCTATGGCTAAGAAAAACAATATTCAATACAATTGAAGGATAAATAAGAGTTTGAATAATATCTTAAAACTTATGTATTTTTCCCATAAGTTTGGGCACAGACCTGATCCGCACCACATCTTCTATTCAATTGAGAGAACAATAAATATTAACTTCGAGTATAATATTGAAAAAGTTTTTGCCAACAGTTCTGATAAATCATACGAAAGAATTGAATTGAAGTGAATTACATAATAAGTTACAATAAGTTAATATTTAGCGACACTCGAGTTGAGACTCGACTCGAAAAGCGTACACAAAATTCATAATTAATTTTCTCCATTGCTGTTGAACTCACTATCAAATAAAGCGTAAAAAATTAGATTAATTTGCAATTTAATCGCCGGTCGTATTAACTGAATTATAATGTCATTGCGCAGACATTTAAGAAGAAAATTACTTTTTTTCTCTCATTTTCTGCAAATAGTCGAAAAGAAAAATCTAATTAACGACTAAACAGTTTTCTCTATTTATTTTTTGCTAATTTTCTAGATTTTTGGGACAAAATCTGTCGACAAGTCTTGAACTGTAACACAAACACACAATGAGTGACATTAAGAAGAAGATCACTGAAAAAAATGTGAACTCAAAACATATTCTTTAGTTCGCAATCAATAGAATAGTTTGTTTGAGATTCTGTTTGAAGTTTATTAATATGAATCGAAGCAAAAGTTTTTTGTGAATGTCGTTAATAAATAAAATTTGTTTCAGTAAAATAGCTGCCGATTCGTGCACTAAATGAAAAAAATATTCTCGATATTAGAGATTGAATGCCAGTGAGTGAATGAGTCTGTGTGTGTGTATAAGTGAGTGCACAGATAGGCTCAACTGGTGTTTCAATTTATTATATGATAGTATGAGATATTCCTGAGAGCTATGTCTGCCCACACACGACATACTGTTATTGTGTATATTATGAGCTCAAGAAATAAGTTTAGGAAAAAATGAAGAATAGAATAGACGATAGAGTGTGTAGTCTATAGACTATTGGATAGAGTATTGAGAGTTTTAAGAGAGAAGTGGATTCAAAGCCTATGCAATGTTCGCTTTATTATTATTCAGTTTTGCCATAAATGACATTCACAAGTGATGGTTAAAACACATTAGAATTTGAAAGAGTGGGCAGAAAGTAGAGTAGAAAACAGAATTGAGTGAAACTGTAGCGCGAATTGAGCTTAACTTGAGAGCAGTGGGGGATTGAAGTGATGCTAAATTGTACACACAATACACTATACGTATAATGTGTATAAATATACTGTATATTCAATACAATATGTGAATGGAAAGGGAAGGCAAACGAATAGATGAGCCAATGAAACACAAAACAATTAGTATACATAAGAATAATACAAATTGTTTTACAAATAAAAGAAATTCCTAACAATAGTCAGTACTGAATGATATGTTAAGAAATATTTGTACTTAAACTCAAACGATAAGAATAACTCAAATAATTAACACTAAAAGATTGTATAACTAATTAAATATGTATTTATGCGTAAATACACAAATCTTTTTGCAGTTTAAGGATTTATTTTCTTATCTATTCTTATAATGTTTTATTGAAAAGGAAAGTCATTTCTAATAGATATTTATTGGAATGAATTGTTCGTATTTTTTATGTCCAAAACTATTAAAAGGATAAGATTATGGGTTTTGTGAGTTGTGTTGTTCAGGCAATACAGGAATATCTGTTTGTTTGAGATTAATAAACCGATTCCTTTGATTTAACGCAAAAAAATTATAGTAAAAGATTGCGATTCAGAGCGCAATCAATAAAATCCAGAATCATATCTATGGAAGGAATATATCACTCGATTCACAGCAGATATTCTTTGTTTGACAACAAAATACTCTCTAATATAAGTCTCTAATAGTGAGCAGTCGTCGCGAATCAGAGATAAGAATAAGATTTTTCAATTTTGACAAAAAAAATATCGTTTTATATCTGAAATACTGTCTATATATTCGTTAAGAGTATAAGAGATAAAAAGATTGTTCGAAAAATTTCGTTCAGCCAATGAACTTCATCTGAGTTTATAAGAAAATATATAATAAGAAAAATATAGTTTTCGTTACAATAATTTATTTGTCTCTTTCTATCTGACTCTCTGTCACAATTCAATTCCCAATTTAATAAAGGATTTCAATTATTCTCCAAATGCTATATAATGTAGAGTACATTACTATACAGTGCAGTACAGAATACACGACTACAGTATAGAAAACCTAAATATTTAATGAAACGAATATCTGGAGTGAAGTCTAAACGTTAATGAATTAAGAGAAGCCACGAGTCCTGCAGACGGGAGAGCCTTGACTTCGCAATTAAAGCCCACGGCTTTCACAGAACTAATAGAGTAATCAAATTCACTTAAAATCCAAACATAAATAATTAATAAGGACCCGAAGGAGGTAACAGTCCTCAGGAATAACCACAAGAATTTCATTTGCTTTTCAGAAATGTCTTTTTTATTTAAAAAAAAACTAAAACTAAAAACTTTTTACGAATGAATAATCGTTTGAATAATGATAACTCGTTTAATCAGATGAATGAAATCATTTAATGTTTTATTTTCAAATGAAAATTCAATTCAATCGCTTTTCCGACTGTAAAACAAAACTATTTTTCCGTTTTTATACAAAAAACGATAAAAATTTTGATTTCCATTGAATTTTTACTATTTATTATTCGTATGTGAATTGTGAATGTCGTCAAACTTGAGAGATGAAAGTCAGATAATGATTATGCAAACGTCAGCACATTATTTACATACCGGTGCAAAATAGACTACTGAACCCTTTTAGTACTGTCTCATAAAAACTTTTAACCTTTAATTTAAACACAGACTTAATAATAGGTGTAAAAGAGATATTCGCCAAATCATGTGTTGTGAGCACAGAATCAAAACTAAGAATATAACGGAATATAATGGAAAACAGGCATTGAATTTATGAAGTAATCATCAGTTTTCTGGTGAAAATCTAATGCAATGTTAATAAGAAATCTCTGAAAAATATAGTCATTTATTCAGAAGTCTTAAATCAATCGATTCTTATTGTGTACTTATGAATGCCTTTCGGTTATTGCGTGGGATTTATTCAATAATATAATTGTTAACAGAATTTTTTGAATTTATTTTCTAATATAAATTGAAATTATGGGAAAATAAGATATAATTTATGAGTAATGAGTAATGAGTAGGAATAAGGAATAAAGAATAGGAACCGGCAATAAACATGATTATGAATGTTATGTATTTTATAAATCGGTTTATATGAACTTATTTTCTCTGTTCTGTTGAGCAGTTTTAATGTTTTTGTTCCAAATTTTCTACTCATCCCTACTGTTTATGTGCCGACAATTATCAGAGCCGACACAGAAATTTATTTTTAAAATTAAGTTAAAATTTATTCTAAGATTATATTTAGGGATAAACTACTTTAGAAGTTATAAATATCGTCTTCTATTCTGTAGAGTAGAGTAGAGTATAATATTCTGTATAGTCGTTACTGTAGTGTTTGGATGTTTAGATACACCAAAAACCTATTTGGATAAGAGTTGTGGAGCAATGGCTCTCACAATCGGCTCGATTACTACAAACAAATAAAAATACTACTCCAGAGATGCTGAGGGGAAAGGTATGTCAGAATAATCTGTCATACTTTGACCATATGTGCACAAAATCCTATAAGTCTTGATAACTGCATGGTTTTAGGCTAAATAATCAGATGCATACACCTTCCCACCATCCCTGTGCTTTGGAAGCATCCACCTAACAACTCAAAGTATATTCCCCTCCTCTGTATCTAATCTTTCACATATTTGAGACTAATCTATGCCTTCATTATATAATATTTAGTAAATTATTGATTTTCAATGAGAGAGAAGTTTTAGCGCCAAAGGAGTGGAAAACGAACTGAAGAACAAATAATTAATCAAAAATATATTTTATGTAATACTAATAGTAATAGTAATTCATATACAGAAAAGATAATGAAATATAAATAAATATTTAAGTAATAACTCATTATTTGTGAAGAGAGGAAACGAGAAATTAACTGCAAAACAGGGAATGGAAATACAGCTAAAATATATTCACTTGGCTTTCGAACCGTTCAATACTGTTAGCACTGAATAGTCTCCTATTGTTTAACAGAAACATAAATATATTATACGAAATGATTAATGAAAACATTGAACTCGTATTCGCTGTGAGTTTTGAAAATTGTCAAATAAGTCAAAAAATTATATATTTTGTTGTATTATTCACTTGTATTAGCATTCGTGCGCTCATTAAATATATATATTTCAAAAAATAGTCGCGACTACAGTCTGACAACTAATTGGCGACAAATCAAGAGAAAAAAGTAAAGAAAAAGTAAGAAAAAAGTTTGCAAACAAACTGTAGCGGACTTTGGATTAAAGATATGTTTTGAGGATAATTGCATCGGAGATGAAATTTTATATAATATACACTAACAGTACAGTTAAGAAGAGATGAGAAAATGAAAAGTTAAAGAAAAAATATTATTCTTCTGTGGACTTAAAGCCTAATCTCTAAAAAGCGTTCATTTATTTCGACATATTATTTAAGATTCTATTCTCTGAACTCAATTCATCTTCTGTTCAGTGATAAGCAGAGCTTAATCTCTTTGCTCTACACAACCCTCGGGTGTGGGTGTTATAAAGGTCTGAATTATGAAAAATAAATACATAACTACTGGAACTGAGAGATAGAATTGAAGAAAAAAAAATATATATAAAATAAAATATTCAAAATGAAAATCTATTGCAAAGAAAGCCTTATTTGCATAATTAAAGCACAATTTTCGCTCTTTTTTCGTAAACTACTTAAAAGCTTAAAACAAATTAGAGTTGTATTAGAAAAGGCATTAAGAAGTTTGCAAAAAATATATATTAGTATTGACTCCTACTCTGCCACTTGTGCAACAGTACAGTAGTCTCAACAGTATGCATGTGCAAGGGAGGTGTAAGAACAAAAAATCCCCTGAGTTTTGAATGTCATTAATCATACTGTTGTTACTAGAGTTGAAATCTTTGACCTTTTTCTTGAAGATTCTCTCTTAAGCTCAAAGAGTTTATTTGAAAATACGGTACACTTGAATTAAGCCATCACATTTCATTTGTTGTGGATCCAGATGGTGTAAAATACATATGCTGCATGCATTAATAATCTAAGCTTGCTCATAACTCTATATGCGTATAAATAGTTAATGGCTGACATTCTGTCTAAAACTCTAATTCCATATACAGTACAGTATAATAGCGAAAGAGCAGTGAATATGACATTTGTATTCATATTAAATGAAAAATAATGGACAGACACCCGAACCCAATGTCTGTCTTGTCTTAAGATCTAAATTAATTTTGAGGCAAAAGAATAAATTATAGCCAATAGTCGTAATATTAATAATAATAATATAAAGCATTTATTATTATTTATGTATTCAATGAATAATTTGTTTCTATAAATAAATTATAATTTTATTCATTAAACTATAGATCAGTTTTTCTTTTCATATTTAGCTTTTCAATAGTTTTTACGGAATTTTCCGCCGATTTAATAGAATATACACTGAATAGACTGAATAGACGTGAAAATGCATTCAATTAGATATTGGATATCAGATGAAAAATAAGACCAAAAAATAGATTGAATAGAATAGAGATTTTTAATGTAAAATATTATATTACTGTATGTTCGTTGAACTTATGGCTCAATTCATCTTTTATGTGGAAATCATTAAAAAATTATTAATAACTTATAAAAGAGAGTCAAATCGAAAGCCATTATGATTTTGCATAAGTAATGAAGTATTTATCAATTTTTATTCAAGTGATGAACACTTTTATAACAGTTATGCAATAAATCATATTTTATTACAAGTGTTAAAGAAAACCGAAAAATAGGCATAAATTTTGTTTTTGTGCAAAAAAATATAACAAAAGACTGAAAAAGTATAATAATATAAAAGAATAACCGAATTGTAATCCAATATAATTGAGTGAACGCTATATAATAGTAAAGGAAATAACGATTTCACATAAAAAGTATTCCCAGAAAAGGATACTTAAAAATAAATTCATATCAAATATAAAGGCCATTGTTAACAATCCCATAGCGATGCCCTCCATAATTTTTTTGCTTTGCTTGGAAGAGTAGTTTATACTGATCATATATATATGAAAATATTTTTTACCGAATAACCAGAAGTTTGTGAAAAACTTAAAAGAAGTTCGAAAAAACCCCATTGAAACTAATGTTAAAATTTTTAAATGCAATTTTACCTATCTCGTCATGCTTTGTCATTAAAATCCTTCAAATGGTGCATGAGATTTGTTAATATGCTGACAATAAGCTAGGAATAAAATTTCGGCAAATTTCGGATCATAGCCGAATTTGAGTAAAACTACTTAAATTACGTTATTTATAGAAAAATATTAAATTTATTGAAAAATTGATGGAAGAATTAGATTCCTCTAATAAAACTTGTATATAATAGCAAAAAAAATTTCAGAAATTGGTTGAGTAAAACAGAAAATAATCGATTTAAAAAGTTTGATGAATAATTATCATATTGATATGTGAATTGGCCTCATGCTCATTGAAAAATGAGTAATACCGGAATTGAGAAAATTGAAAGTCCATAATAAAAAACTTGTAAAGAACAAATTAGCAATGATATTTAAATTCATTTTATTCTTGTCAGATAACTGTAACCATTAAAATTGAAATACATTAGGAATAACTCATGGATTAGAATATTAACAATATTTATACTGATTTTATTATTAAATAAACATTATTAAAAAAGAGCATTTATGTACAAATAGAAACAAATATATTACATTTAATATTTATAAAATGAATAAAGAAATGTCTGATAATTCTTCTTATTTACCTAAAATATTCATTCAAAATTAAAAATCTCAATAAAAGTTATGAATTTACTCTTAAACGCAATATATATATATACATTCTATTCGTCACAAATCTCCATCTCATCTTCCGATTCAGCAGAATCTTCATCCGATTCCTCTATTACTATTGGTCTTATGTCGACAAGCAATTCATTCAAATTTGAAGCCGGTGCTCTAAAGTCGATCTCGAATCTACCATATCCGAGAAACCTAGTTGAAAAGATTTATCTAATATCGAATATGTTTATATTATATTATAATGAATATTACCAAACAATCGACATGACATGGGAGCAACACCCAACAGTTCGACTCCCATTCTTGCAATGGCAATAATGCTCGACAATCAGGTCCGGACCACTCTTGCTCGAGTCAAATAATATATACACTGGGTATATTTTATTAGATTTGACTCCTCGATGTCTGGCCTCGATTTGTCCACGAATGAAAAGTGGTGTTTCAACGGTTATTCCATATTTTGGGTACAGTGAATGGTCAAACGATTCTTTGGCCAAAAGAATCTCATATTTTTGGTTACAAAGATGACTTGCAACGTATGATTTTGCCTATTTTATACAAACAAGATAAAATCTACTTCTTATTAATTAAGCTGTTATACCTGTTTTATTTGATAGGTTCCACAACCGAATAATTGAATGTCGAATGAGGACATTACTGGGAAACCTGTCAAATCGATGACATCAATTCGTTTAAATTGACCGTGACGTCTATTCAGTCTTTCCTCAGTAACGAGTTTTTCCAAACTGAAATATTAACATCTCATTAAAAATAATATCATTATATAAATCCTTTTACCGATTCGGTTTATCAATTAATAGTCTCATTCGTTCAACTATTGAAGTATAGTCCAATAGATCTGAATAAATCCGTTGATGGTCGATGTTAATGATTGCACAAGCGATTCGAAAGTCTTTCATTATTGAAGCACATTCAGTGTTTGGCCAAACTACACTAAGTTTTTTGAATGTGCCTTTCAGTGCTCCAAAAACGACTTCGACGACGAATCTTACTTTGGTCACAAGGCGAGATTTATTAGCCTCTTGCCAACTGAGAACTCGTTTAGTGGTTTTTGAGGATGGGATTTGAGGGATGTAATCATTTGCAACGAGTTGAGTTCTGACTCGTTCGAAACCTCTGTCGAGGAAAAAGACATCATTTTGTTTGAAGAATTTCTTGAAAAAATCTTCAGTCATTAAATGTTTGAATATGTCCGCGTCCGAATCTGTTGCTGGAAATGGTCCAAATGCTTCGATAATTAAGCCATTTGTCGTAACAGCCATCATTGGCTTAACAAAATGTCTCTTTTTATGCCCAAATGTCCGCATTTGAAACGAATTGTTTGAGCTCTTTTGGCAGTAAATATACCCGCCGTCCCAAACAGTCAACATTTGATCCGGAGTGTAACCGAAAAGAGCGTTAGAGATTGGAGTAGTATTTGTGGCGATAGACTCTCTCGAAATAAGATCAAATCCCAGATGTTCAGGAACAAAATTAATTGTCAATGATCGTTGAACATCTAAGGTATATTTTCTGATCGTCGAGAGAGGGACATTAAAACGTGTCGATATCTGGTCATAAGAGTTTCCAGTTCTCAATTTGTGTAGATAAACACCTAAAGCAAACGATTTGGGTTTATCTATCTGTATGTCTAAAATAGACAACATCTCATTGAATGTGTTTCTGAAAACTCCTGTAACTGATTTGAGCTCGTTTTCAGTTAATTCTTCGAAATATTTATCGAAATTCTTCTTGTTGTCATTGATAATGACATTTCTCAAATCACTCAAAAGTTCTTGGATGTCGTCAGCAGTTATTTTCGAAACGTCATTTTTGGGATTCAGTGTTTGAATGGCTTCGACTTTGAATGAATTCCTGTCTTCATCGAAGTGGTCAGCGCATGCCGAGCTTTCCTTATACACGAAAATCCCTTTTGCAACGTATACTTGAATGCGTGCTGATTTGCGAATGTATTTCAAATCAACAGTTTTACTGCATTGAAAAATGCATTGCTTATGGGATGTCGTTGTACTCGGAATATTCCAACTTAACTTCACTTTTTGTTCTGTCGATTCGATCGATGTCTCAGATGCTATTGAAATCTGTGAAGAACTGGGCTCACTTATAGTCTCGGTAGTTTGGCTCAATACTTTCATTTTGTTGTAGCATTTCCTATGATATACAAGTTCTCCGTCATTTCTCCTTAAATATCCTGCGATTTTGTTCAAATCATCAGTGCCTTTATCGCACTGTTCATATGCGCAGAATGTCTTTCTCTGTAAACATAAAATTAACTATATATTAGTAAATAACACTAATCTGTACTCAAATATTTGATTTATTTCTAAATTACACTAATCTGTACTCAAATATTTGATTTATTACTAAATAACACTAATCTGTACTCAAATATTTGATTTATTTCTAAATAACACTAATCTGTACTCAAATATTTGATTTGTTTCTAAATAACACTAATCTGTACTCAAATATTTGATTTATTTCTAAATAACACTAATCTGTACTCAAATATTTGATTTG
>JAQIWA010000970.1:0-22825 GCA_034693305.1 Eueremaeus valkanovi
GGACTTTAAAAATGAGTCGACTTATAGAGGTTAATCGACATAGAGAGGGGTCGACATATGGAATCTTCACTGTATTATATAATTTAACTTTATATTCATCAACAGATCATCTTGTTCAAAAATGGCCTTTCCCTGATCAAATTAAATTTACTCGAATTAGGTTTTGATCTAAAATGAGCCTAAGATCAGGCCGTAATGAGTGAATATAAAGTTGAGATAATGTTTTGATTGTATACTTGTGTCGGCTTCAAAGCAACTTTGAAGTATGAAGCCATTATGCTATTGTGCTGTACAGTACAGTATGGTTTGCACATCCCTAATGTACGCGTACAGCACAGACAGTACTGTACAGTAATGTTTGTGGATTGGATTGTATAAGATTGAGAGCACCGTTGGAGCACTGACTGAGCACTGACACTGTTTTTATTCTTAAATCCGATGCATTGAAAGCCTCTCTAATTAATGTACGCAATGATTGTAATTCTCAATAAATGTCAAAAAATTATTTTTCGGAAATATATTTTCAAAAGGTCTGAGAAGTGAGAGCTTATGTGTATTTTGAGTTGGCTTTTGAATACTCTATTTATATAACTATTTTGAGAGTCGAAGACAAACTGTTTTTGTTTCACTATTGGATTCACATTGAATACACAGGGAATGGAGTGTCGATTCTTTACATACCGGCGCGTCTTAATGGTAACTCTTCCTCTATTCTTAAGTCGTTTGCCATTCCTGAACCATTCAACCCATGGTAATGGATTGCCGGACACTTTACACCTTAATCTGAGTGTGCCTTTAGCCGCAACCCGTTGATCACCATTAAGTCCTCTCACAATAGGCGACTTCGCTTTAAAGGATGAATAAAAGAAATATTTATAAATAGTCTGCAAAATAGTGTCACCGATAGAGAGAAGTGAAAAGAAATGTCATATTATTTCAGATTCAAATTCTAGCAAACATTCTTCAGTCTAACAGTTAAACAGTTGAATATTCTTCAGTGCAATACCAGTACAGCATTCGGATTGCACTAAGCGTTAGCTCAGAGTCACATAAAACAAATACACGACACGACCTCATAAGCGAATATACTGCACAAGTATTCAAACTAAAAGCGTTCAAAACTCTTATTTTCTAATTTATTATTTGCACCAAATTTTTAACTAATTTTATCGATCATTTGAGAAACAAATAAATAATTTTGATCCACTTTAAAATTATGTGGGTATTCAAGAATCCAGATAATCCATGAATGCTATCGAATTTGTTTTCTCAATTATATACTTATAGTTTAAACGATTCCGTCGTAAGTATCAACCATTCAGAACATAATTAATTTTTTTCGATTCTATAGCACTCTTTACCCAAATATCAAGGTTTAATTTTCATATTAATAAACAGCTAATATCTAGGGCTCAGTTGAGAAAAACTACCTTTACTTAGAAATTAATTGTGATTTTTATTCTTTTAGTAACTTCCTAATAAATAACTTGATTTATTCTTAGCCTCGCACATAAGAGAGCTTGCACATATCAGAGTTAAATAGTTTTATAATCTTATTTTCACAATATTTTTAAAAGTAAATAATTTAAATTTATGGCACATTTCACAGTAAAATCAATTGAGCAACATATAAACAAACTCTAACTTGGTGTTTTTTCTATACAGGTTTCCATTGGTAACACTTTCTGTAAATACTCTTAAATTATTAGTTATTGTCAATTGATATAAATTAATCAAGAGTTAAATTTGTATAAGATATACAAAAAAAATTTCTAAACATAATTGACTGATACTATTAAATGAAATTTTAAAACAATATCTCTATTGGAATAATAGTTTCCATAAATTAATTAATGAGTTAATAAATTATGAGAACAATGAATAAACAATTGCCGTCAAAGCCATTAACTTTTGTTTATTTTGAATTATGATTTTGAAAAATACAGAATATATTATGTATTCAAAGGACTGAAAGCATTTCAATTGAATAGTTTTTTAAAGCTATGATCTATTCATATGAAAATCCGTCTTTTGATACGTCTATTCAGAATTGGACTCAATGTCATAATAGTAATACTGTTCCTAAGTATTGAATATTAGCTACTGAACCACTACCTATTTTCCTTATACTCTTTTTTACCGATTATTTATTTGACAATAATTTACTTCGACTTATATTTTGTATAATAAATGACTGAATAATCGAAAGTTTGTTAAAACGAAAAATTGATTTAAAATCGAAAATTCGTTTTCATTGAATGAAAATCTCAATATTTATGAAGCATTTAAGGGTAGAATTAGAGAATCAATGCCTGAATGGCAACACTTATAGCTCAGTTGGATTGAAATACTTGCGAAGCACTTAAAAGATTTCTTTAGAATTGATTGTTTGGGATTCAAAATAAACTTTTCCAATAATATACACTCGTATTAAGCCATACAGTGTACCGGAGTATCGCAGTTAATACTGTATCGGAGAGTGAGTGCGAGAGAGCAATGAATATTGTAATGAATATTGAATATTGAGATACAGTATTGTCACCTGAAGAGGGAGTGTGTCTGATGTCTAATGATTATCAATTTTCCAATTTATAAGTTAACAAAATATATATGAAATGAGTTAAATGTACACAAAAAAAAGCGATGATTTAGAGCTAAACTTTACAATTTGAGCTCCGGTGGGCTGTGAACGTGAAGGCAGGCCAGGCCTCTGTCAATTGTTGTTCGCTAAATGGGGGTCTCTCTCTCCCTCTTACTTCAGGGGTTTGTTATGTTAATGGTGATGGTGGGTATGCAGGAGGGGATGCACAGGCACTAAATTAAGATGTATCTGTATGTGAGTCCATTGCCGATGAGATGTGGACTAGGCGTTAAAAACAGCAATACTGCGAGGTCAGGCCACACAGATAGTCATGGGAAAATTCAGCAATACTGCAGCGCAGCCAAAGCCAGGCTGAGTACTGGGCACACTGTAAGCAACAATGTAAGCATAGCATAGCACAAGAGCACAAGAGCACAAGCATGCAATAGTTTATGTCCCATTTACATCCTTCACCGAGTTTTACCTCTGTGTTGCCTGAGCTCAGCTCAAAGCAACAGAATTGGAGAATGCATTTGCAAAACTGATAAATTACTTTTGCACACACATACACACCAGCATCCAGTCCAGTACATACAGTCCGCACTCACACAACACAACACACCTCAACCATATACGCTAACAATAGGCACTACCTATTCTACTCTACCTATTCTTTAACTTTTTAGTATTGCAAAAAAAAATGCAAAATATTGTTATTATTTTCATTTCACTTATGATTCTTATTATTATTTAACTCTATTGTAGGCATCGAAAGCATAGCGAGTGAGTGAAAGGCTTTTGAATTCGGATCCGCAAAAGACTTTTCTTCTCTCTCTTTCTTAAATTAATGGTTCAGAATATCGTATGTCTTATAACTAATTTGAGTTTTATCTGACTCTCATATCCGACCGAATGAATGATTGGTTTTTGCAATTTTTGAAGAAGAAAATACTGTTAAGTCGTGTTATATCATAACAGTTATTATTTTTGATATTGAATGCATACAAATGAATACATTAATATTGGATCAATGTTAGGGCACAGGCAGCTGAGTCAACATGTTTTTAGGTAATTTATAGAGAGCTCATAAATATTATGTTCTGGCAAACGAATGCCGAACTGTTAGACTCGTATCTCAATTAACTCATTCATACAAATAATCATTTTTAGAGAAACAGACAAAAAGAGATTTAATCGGAAAATAATAATAAAACAAAACTTTAATTCAAAAACAACATGTATTGTATGCGTGAGTTAGTGCGAGAGGGACTGTGCCGAGCAGTGGATGCGAAATAAGATGAACTTCTGTGCCAATGCAAAAGGACAGGGATGCAGGGATGGAGCAATCCAGAGCAATAGAGCGTCGGAGTTAGTGTCAGACTGCGAGAGAGAGTGCGAGAGAGAGTGCGAGAGAGAGTGCGAGAGAGAGTGCGAGAGAGAGAGAGAGAGAGAGAGAGAGAGAGGCAATTGTGAGCACAGGCAGTGTTGTGATAAGTTAGTGCAGAGATGATCATTGGGTTCTACAGTATTATCAGGCTTTCACCTCTGCTCTAACGAGAAGTTTAGAGACAGTGTTAAGTGTTATGGAAGTGATAGCACAGAGCACAGGCAGGCACTCTATTGCACTGATAGCACTGGTATTGAGTCTGGCATTCACTCACTTATTGCTCTTTATTTTTAGTCTCTCTGTACTGTACAGTATGTGTCGATTCAGTTAATTCAAAGCGCAAATGAGAAATGAAGTAAAGAAAGTGAGAGTAACTGTAAGAATGAATATGAGTTTGACTGTGACTGAGATGTTCTGTAGAGTACTGTAGAGTACTGTCGGGTTCTGTTTGCTAGAGTTGGTACTACTGTTGGGTACTGTATGTAAGACTTACCACATTTCGTGCACAAGACTTTGCGAACGAGACGACTGGTGCGCTTATTCTGCATTTCTGGAGAGGCAAATGTGCTTAAATTGATTACAGTATGACTGTTAGGACTGTTGGCACTGTTAGGAATCGGACGCAATAATGGATGGTTTGAGTTGGAGTTGATTGCAATGCTGTTCATATGTACAGAACTACTCAATGTAGTGAACGGCGGAGACGCGAATATAATGTACTTTTCCTGCGGTCTTAAGCGCACGAAATTGTCGTTCATATAAATGGCACAAAACGGTGGTTCAGATTTAGTCGATTTGTTCCTTACAAAGTACAGGGTCACATGACTGGCCATCACCGCAGTAGGCGAAAGCAAACTTTGGTTTTTGATTAACTTTTTCACTTGAAATGTGGCTCCGATACGGCCGCCATAGTCTTCAGATATTGAGATCAATTTTCCGGTGAACACAATCGGCGCTAAGAATGCCTTTGAGGCCACGTCTAACTGTGTTTCCCACTGAGGCGGCGGTCCGGACGGACACTGGTTTGCAGTTGACTGCAATTGGTTTGCATTTGCATTTGCATTGCTTGCATGCATTTGCTCGTTGGCTGACAGTTGTGAGTTGTGGTAGTCGTGTGAGTTCAGAGCACTGGTATATATGCTGGTCATTCCGGGTGACAGGCAGTTGAGCTCACAGGCCAACAACGCTCCGGCAATCATTAACAATAGTCTGTTGAGGATCTGATGCGTGACATAATGGGACCAACACTGAAATGCTTGCGAATTGTTTGGATGGTATGAATAGACCATAATGTCAGCTAACGGTTCATAAGTTAATAGTTTGCAGAATAATATTTTATTACTCTTATTAGTGGTATTCGATTAGCACTGTTAGCACTATTAGCACTACTATCAATGTTAATATTAGTGTCAGTACTGGTAGTGGTATTCGGATTATTATTTGGCAAATATCTGTCGATTGTGTCGATTGGTTTCTCTAATCCTTCAGCTATTTGTTCGCTAATAACTCTATAATAACAATAACCATAACTAGTTATGAGTGAACTACTTATGCAAACTTCTTGGGCTCTCAGAGTCTGAGGCTCACAATTGCGGTACAATTTGCACAAGAGTATAGTGAGTACAGTGAGTACAGTGAGGACAGTGAGTATAGCAGTGGTGCGAAGAACACAATAGGAAATCTTCTGCAAATTTACATTTAATATGCCTTCGAATCTGAAGTCTGTTGTGTCAACACAGTTGTCGAAGTCGTCCTTCTTGTCGATGCAGTTATGGAGTGGCGAACAGTCATTATTAAGTTTGGATAAGAAGTTGACAAACATTGCAAAACATTCGAAGAGAGAGTGTTCGGAGAGTTTGATCAGAGATGAGATGCAGTGCAGTCTTCACAGCCAACAGTGCGAGCGTCGAGAGAGTGGATAGCGTTGAGCACAACACTGAACACTGTTTACATTATACGTACGATCTGTTTGCTGTTGGGCTTAGCTCTTGCGGTATCCTATCATCCCATGACTAACCAAATCTGCTACAACTTATTACATCTTCTCGAGCACAGCGCAGGCGTTCACATCTCTGCCCGCACCAGCCATACAGATATACAGATATACAGCCATTGCCTGACATTACCAGCCATAGAGTACACCATACGAGTGAGTAGATCATACACTCTCTACACACACACCACACAGTCTTATACCATACCATACCATCGTCTATACACTCATCCAATCCATTATAAGCAGACCCATAGAAGAGGCACTGCTTTCATAATCTCAATTTAGATATCGGTCTGACCCCCTTTCCATCCAGGTTTAGGACACCCAAACATTGCCATCACTGCTCCCAAACACTCAATACTTGCGATTAATTCAATCAAATCTAACGTCAAATCTATTGAATTAAAGCCCAATCGACAACAAAAATGTTATTCAATGCGAAACAATTGTATTGAAACGAATAAAGCAATGAGTTTGCACCCGCACAATGCATTGCCCTAAGCCGGGCCTTAAGCCCATACATGTTTATTTTAATCATTTACTAACATTAAGTTTAATTTGAGAACTCATTGAATGACAAATAGATTTATTAATTGGTTTCGACTTTCGTTTGAACATAAAATTAAGCCCAATATTAGTCATCGTCAGAGATAATACAGTAATTGAGTTAATGATTGGTTCACTTAATGATGAGAACCCCTATTAATGATAATCTAATGTTCATATCAAGTGACGACAAATTGAATTTCCTTTAGCTGTTTATCATTCAAAATAATTTAATTAAATATTTGTTAAATTAGTTTTTAATTCAATAAAAATCAATTGAATTTTTCAGTATTGGCTAAACTAATCTTAGAATAAGAAGTCGTCAAAAATGAATAGCAATTAAAATAGATTAGACTTATATTTAAGAATTGTTTCATTTAAATTGATTTCACTTATTATGCAAATTGTTGTCGAGTGTTATTCATATTAAAACTTTTCAAACTGTTCTTCATTTTTAAGCTATCAATAGTTTATTTAAATGGGAATAAATAAATGGCCAGAGAATTGAATTGAATGGAGAGTTGAATAGTTGGGCCCGAATTCAGAGAATAGTGCGATCGGCGCACAAATCCTATTTCAAAAGTAAAGCAATTCTTTCTCTTAATTTTGAGAGCGGTTTGTGTTTTGGTTCGGTCTATGAATTTTCGTTTCGGTTCGTTTCAAAGCCTTGTTATCGATTGGCCCTCAGATCACATCAATCACATTCTCGTTCTGCTCGTATGCCTTACAGAACAATACTTAGCCCAAAGGGTAGGTTCCGGTAAGGTCTGCGAGAGACCCATTAGAGCAACTGCGGAAAGTAATGGTCTTTTCAATTGGGACAATCAATCGCACCAATAGTTTATGGCTATTTGGCAAAAACACATTCACACTGTCCTTATATTAGGCTCTGAATTAGGCTTTCGATAAAAATCTTAAGCAAAACAAAAAAATTTAAAGAAATACTAAATTAACAAATCGTTAAACTTCTAAAACTTTATTACTTTTGACCGAAAAAAGTTTTAAACAATTTTAAGCTTAATTTGTATAACTGGTGCAAAACGAATGGTGCGATAAAAACAATTGTCCGAAATGTCAAAACAAGAGAAGATATAAACATTGGAAAGAAAGGTCAGATCTTTTAGTATTTCGCAAAACAACTGACAATTACTTACTTTTATTCAATTATTTTTACAAATATTTAATTAAATATATTTTTTTCTCAAAATTATTAATATTTTCGATTGAATTACCCGAAAGTTTTGCTTATATTCCTAATTAGTCCAGAGATGCTGTGGAAAGGGAGCAGACGTTTATTTTTATAGAATAGGAACAGTGCAAACCATATATGACACAATGCCAGCACAATTCTGGATCTATTTTCAAAATTACAACTATAAAACTGAGTGCACTACTGATGGTAGTACTGATCGCCGGAGCGTTTGTCTGCTTCACAACTAATTCATTCAATTATTTAAAGTCTTATTTCATTTTCACTCTTAATTTTCGCTTCTTTTTCCAAAACAATATCACAAATAATAAAAATAAAAAATGTTATAAAAAAAATTCGACAGAAATTGTTTGCGAACTATAGGTTAAAATGCTATTTGATTTGAGTTTTATTTAAAGCAATATCGCGTCCAATGTCTCTAAAATAGTTTTGCATTTATTTTTGAGATCCGATGCAATAGTTGTGTCAAACGGATTGTCCGCAAATAAATGTGTGTTCGCGTCGACAACGAAACAACTCTAAAGGAAATGCATTGCATTTGACGTATAATTCATAATATTATTCACTCTATTCTTGCGTCAGAATCAGAACCAATGAATGACTTTATAATTATTATTAATTATTCGTTCATTTATTCAAACTATTATTTTTCTAATTAATTAATAATTTTCATAAATTAATTAAAACATTTAAAAAACAAATAAATATTAATATTAAGAAATCAATAATCGATTAACAAAAAAGAAAAAATAATAATAATTTATGGAAATTAAAAAATTGTTTTAAATGTGATATAAATGACTATTTTTTTGCTTTATTTCCGATCCAATTGCTTGTATTTCGCTTCTGTTGAGGAAAATAATAACATTTTATTAGTTTTAAAGATAAATATTTATCAAAACTTGTTCTAAAAAATTATTTATTTCTGTATAAACTCATCAAAGTTTTAGACAAATAAAAAGTTTTTATATTAAATTAAACTAATATTTAATTAAAAGATATTTATAATAAATTAATCAAATTTTTGGTAATAAACGAATTTTAAATTCTTGTTTAGAAAAATAATATAATTCTGAATGGATTTGAACTAAAATTAGAACTTTTATCCGGAATCAAGAAATGGCGATAAAAAGATAAGTCGAGTCATAATATGTGAGAGAATGTAATAAAACCGATAGAAAAGACTGATTCAGAGCTGAGTCTAACCAATCCAATAGTCACTCCCTTTTATAAGTGAATCTAAGGAAAGGCACTTAATATTTGTTGAGATCCTCTCGACTCGTGTGCTGTCAAATAGGAGATTGCTTTACGGTTTTGTTTTGGGGCAAAAAAGCAAACTTTTCTCTAACTTTTGTGTCAAAATATTTTACGCAAAAAGATATGAATCAAACGAATACATTAAATAGATTTAACAAAAATTGAATAATTCATTGAAAAAGTTCTTAAGAGTTAAGGAAAATATATCAAAAAATTAATTATAATTATTATAAATAATAGTTAATTATATCGGAATAGCATTTGTATATTACAGTAAAAACACTCTCTGTTTAGACATTAGTTACGCTATAAGTCAAAGAAGTAGTGAAAAGTAGTGATGAGTTGCAAAAGCTTTGAGACGTTTTCGAGAGTAAAGTTTGAAAACGATTCAAGTTTTAGGAGTAAATGCTTTCAAACGCTTTCCTCACTTCATATTCGTTAGTGAATACTGTATTCAAACCGAAAATGTTTTGCAATAAACATATTTCATAATAATTTAGGAAAAATCGGCTTTTCTTTAGTTTCTAAGTTCATATCCCTATCTCTAGACTTAACATATTTTTGAAAATATCACTTCAAAACACTTCACTCAGACGTTCACTCTCTTAACGGTCAGAATCTCTTAAATATTATTTTAGAGCAAAAACTATTCATAACGTTATAAAGAACTCAAAAACTAATAAGACTTGAAATGAAAAGAAAAATTAAAAATCATTTTCTATTTATTTATTTAAATTAAAAACATATTAAAAGAAAATAAGAGTTTTAATAAATTAAATAAAAAACAAAATTTTTGACACAATTTTAAGTCTGATATTTTGTAATCAAAATATTGCCTCAATTTCTATACAAAAAACTTTTTAATCAATCAAATGATTGCAATAGAAAATAAAATTAAAATCTATTAAATATTCATTAATAGTATTAAAATCAGTTCAAAAATGTTTATTGAATTAAATTTCTTTTTAAAAAAAGAAAAAAAGATTAAAAACATTTAAATAAGAATAAACTGATTCTAAAGATAATAATCAAAGAGTTATTGAAATAAATAAATGTTTTAAAAAATAAACATTATTTTTGTGTTTATAAAAAGAATAATTTTTCTGATACTTAAAAGGATTTACAGAATAACTAAGACTTAATAGCATTGATATAATTCAAAGTTCAGTTTTCAGACGCTTTCAAGTTTATAGAAAAAAAAAACAAAAAAAATGTTTTTAATATAAAAATATTAATAAATAATTCTCTGTTTATGTAAATTGAGCTCTGCTTATGTAATACAAGCTATAAATTGCTCAAAAATTATTCCTTAATTCAATTATAAACACATTTATTCACTAATTAATTAAAAATATATAAAAAGAAAAATTTATCTCAATTTGAATCTTAACTCAAATAAAAATTGAATGCCAGAGATGTTCAGAGATGTGCCAATGGTTTCATGTTTTAGTCTCTAAAATTCTTAACTCCCAGATCCTTAACCTTGCTACAATTAAAACAGTGACTAGATAACAGTTTTGGACCAGTGTACTCTCAACCTGCAGAGGGATGGCGGGGGGAGGGGGTCGTTGGTGAATCTATAATCCCCTATAGTTCTAAGGAAAGTAAAACATCAAAAATAAAACAATTTCATAGCAACGGAACGCAAATCCAGAACTTTATTCGTGTTATTAATATTTCTTGTTTTATGTGTTTTAAAGAATGATTTATTCATCCATTCATTCAAATGACTAACAATTGATTCAATTGACTCAGAATTTCAAAATAATCTGCTTTCAAGTGACCAGAGATGGCCAGAGAGACAAATGGGGATATACTCTAATGCATTTGGAATCTTATTACTTGAAAGCAAGGACTGAATAATTATACTGTAGTCCAGGCCAGTGGTCATTGACTACTTGACCACTCATTTGAAAGTTTTGTCGATTAAAAACGAGAACTTTATTCACGGAAATGGCTGTAAAATAGGTCATAAGGTATGACAACCTATGGCTCCGAACCCTTGCCTTTGAGTTATATTTTACTTGAATTGAAAACATTGACTGAATTGACATTAAACTGATTGGCATTACATTGACTGTAATAATGAGAAGACAATAGATTACTAGTAATACCCAATCGCTTAGAGTAGGCATCGATAGCATAGGCCATGTCTTCCAGTTTCTGCACTTTGTCTTCAATTTTGTCGATTAACTGCAGATTCGGTAATAAAGTCTTGTATTTATCGTTCATTGAGTCTACAGTTTTGGACACATTGTCTGTAATAACAGACATTTCATTGTATTTATTTGCCGTCACTTTATTCATGTCTTCCAACAGCTTATAGTCGTCTAAAGTCACTGAAAATTGTGTATAAATTCAATTGAATTGAAATTAACATTAAATATAAGCATAAGTAGTGTTAGAGTGCATTGAATGCATGCAATGCTTACACTCGAGCTCTGCCTTCAAATAATCGCTGGTTTTGGCGAACATTTGCTCTGATTTTGATTTCAGTTTGTTTTCATCAAAACTGGACTCACTTTCAAAAGACA
This sequence comes from Eueremaeus valkanovi, assembly GCA_034693305.1. Taxonomy (NCBI): domain Eukaryota; kingdom Metazoa; phylum Arthropoda; class Arachnida; order Sarcoptiformes; family Eremaeidae; genus Eueremaeus; species Eueremaeus valkanovi. The sequence continues at coordinate 11,512 of JAQIWA010000970.1, forward strand.
TTATAATTAATGTTAATTACAATAAATCAGACAAACTATTGGACAATCTATTTAACAGTAAATCGGAATCAATTCAATTGAATTAAATGAAGTAATACTTGATTTGAAAACTGTTTACTGTATTCACTGTTTGTTTACAACATTCAGTCAACATATCTGTTGTCAATGTTGTCATACACTCTACGAGTGCTTTATTTGGCGCTCATTTCAAACCTTAACTCTCTATCAGAATATTTGTATGCATTGTATGAATTGTGTCATTATTTTCAATTCTAATCATTATTTGCTTTAATATAATAATTAATTACAAACTTATAATATAAATATATTGTGTGAAATATCATACAGAATGACAAACTGAGTCAGGTGCGAATTGTGTGTATATACAGTGGGGGTAAAAAATGTTTTCTATCAAAACTCTTGCAGCACCATGGTACAATCCGAGTAAGGGCAAGTTTTTTCCATCAAATTAATTGTAAAAATGAAAGATTTTAGAGAAATTAGACAGAAGTTGCCTAGATTAAGCTTGATAAAGCTTTAATTCAGTAGATTTTAGCCAATTGCGGCCAAATTGATTCTGGATTCTAACCAAATCTACAATTTAATCAGTATTCAAGACTAGCAGAGCTCAAATACAGGCCACACATTCATTACTCATTTGAATGTTTTACAAATTATATCAATTAAATTGTTTTAATTAATAAATGCAAACATAAAATGACATTGAGCACACTTTTCGTAAAGAAGTGTTTCTTGATTTTTATTGAAATTATTATTAATACAAATATTCTAATGATTAAAGAATTTATTAAAATATATAAAAATTTATTTTGAATTATGAAGAAATGGAATGAGAAATATATATTCAATTGATTCGGTTGAAAATGTCCCGGTTATAAAGTTCACTATTCGTAGGTTTCTATGGAATTAATAACTTTTTGTATTACTTTTTATTATTTTTCAAATTAAAGTAAAGTTATTAATATTTTTGGTTATTTTTATTATTCAGAATCATTTGAGAAAATAATACTTAAAATCAATAATTAATATCTAATTCATTCATTGGTGACAATTGTAGAGCAAATTTATAGCTTGAGCATCCATTTTAGTGAGTCCCGGCTTATCGTAAACCTTTAGATAATTGAATTAACAGTTAATAAATAGAAAGCAATGCTTGTGTTGTGAGCACAGGTAGACTCTACAGGTAGTGTACAGGTCAGACCTCAGCCATTTTGAATCGGGAGTCCTTGGGTTCCATAGTGATGGAGACGCCATCCTTGCTGTAAGATCGGGGGCCGTAAAGCATAATCGAGTTGTAGTCGAAAGGCGTCAGAATCTTATTCTCCGATGGATTGAGTTTTTTGAATTCAGCCACATATGCCTCGTCTATGTTCGCCCAATTGATTTGTATGAATCTAAAGTTCAATTGGGAATGCATTTCAATAATTATTAATAAAAATATTAATTAAAAATCTAATATAATTACTGGTCTCTATCGGATCGGTTCTGTTCGTGATAGAAGCCTAGAGTGAAAAGTCAATCAAAATTAATATTATTATTGAATTAAACGATTAGACAATTCGTTGAATTAGACAAATATTAAAATAAAACAATTATCGAAATAAACTTTTCAAGAATTTCTAATATTTGCATCAATGTGAAAGCTAGGTAGGATTGTTATGCAGGGAAGCTCAAATCAATATATTAATATAGCTATGCCTGACCCTTTTGTGAATCTGACAATTTTTTTTGCTTTCTATTCCGTAAACTATAATCTGAGTCACAATATACAGATCAGAACAACTGACTGCTTACCCACGGAATGCATCAATTCGTGTGCAATAGTGCCGACAAAATAGCAGCCGTCGCCTAATGATACCATTTCTTGGTTGTCGTCATCCTTACCAATAGTCGAATAACAACTTTATATATAATTATAATTCACATTAATTGTATGTCCACTCTCTGTCCTCTGACCCAACTCATACCCATTTCCTTTGAATATGCGGACATAATCCACATCAGCGCTAGTCTTCTCTCTGAATCTGATGCACGTGTAGTGCTTGAACTGATCCATCGCTTCTGTTATCATATTTTTTTGATTGCCTTTAAGAAAAATTATATTTAATAAGAAAACACGAATTATACGAAACCAATAATTAAATCAAATTAAATCATTTGACTGACTGAGCGAAGGGTCGATCACATAAGGAATTTCAGCGTTAGGCCAAAGCCAATAGGATTCTGAAACGGCATTTCTGTTCTGATACACAATAAGATATTCAATTATCTCTCATAATAGGATCAGTCGTCTCATGTCTTACTTGAAGTTTGAAATATTGGACAATATCTCCGCTAAAAAGATGCGGATTATGTAGAGCTCGCAAAGGCTTCGGATAAGGATCATAGCGCGGGGATCGCATGTATTTGCCATTTCTCACTGAATATACAATAAATAGAAAATATATTTATTATTAAATGATTAGAAATAAAATAAAATAATGTCAACTACCGGGCACTCCGACCACTAAACTCAGAGAATATATGAATAACAAAAGAGAAAGTTTTAGCGAAAAATTATTTTTAAACATTTTTGACACAATTTGGTTTAGACTTTAGAGCTTTCAAACCGAAAATCGTGTGAATTCTTATACAATGCTTAGCAAACAAATAAAGATATTAATAAGAATTCCTTATTTATTATAAGTTATTAAAGTCAAGTGTTTGCTGTGTTTGCTCTGTAAAGAGACACAACTCTCTAATCTGTTTGGCTCTCCGTATCATTCAATTATGGGAACAGATCAGTGCCACACAGATGACAATTAAAGGATTCTGAGCTTCAAAAAAAAGATAAAAGAATTTTCTCCAATAATTATTCAATAAATAATTGATTATTCAATACATCTGTCAGTCATTAACACTAAAAAATAGTGAATAAAAGAAAAATAAAATAAAATAATTGAATATTACAACCGAAAGAATGCAATAAAACTTCTATAAAAGTTCATAATATGGTTAGAGATAAGGATTGTTAGATTAGGGAAAACGCTTGAAAACATATTTTGAAATTCACAGAGAATTGCAATTAAGAATCGGTTTCTGGCAATCGGCTCACACTTTACGTAATGAGCAAATAATTGATTATCAATGCGTTTAAATATATTTAATAATTAATAATTTTACAAATATATAGTCCATTGTATGGAAGACATGCAAAATAATTACATACATATCATGTAATTAATATATATTTTTGTTAAAACCATTTTATCTCTATTTTTAATAAAGTTTTTATATTTTGTAATTTAAGTTAAAAATTGAAAATCGATTGTCAGTTCAAAAACTTCTTTAACGAAGATATGGAAAACCAATATATTTATAGAAAGCATCAAAAATGATACAAACAATTAAAATATTTAAATTTATTTTTTAATTATAAATATTTCTTAAATTATATTATATAACAGTTAAAACATGAGAATTAATGACTAAATATATTTACAAATGAATTCATCTAATAATCAGACGAACAGAATATTTGTTCTACACTTTCAGCAAAAGTTAGTTAATTTAGTTAACAGTAAATAAATTTTTAGTTAATTTAATCAAAAAATTTACATAAATTGGGATAAAATTTATTTACAATTATTTAAAATGGATTAATAGTATCGATAATATAAATCACAGTTAGTTTCAGATATTATAGTCGGCCTCCGGTTCCTCTTTTTCTTCTTCTTCGTCTAAATTAATACTTTTGTTAGGAATGAAAAACGATATCAACGATGAGATTATCAGCAGAACACCGGCGCAGCCGAACGTTATCTTATATGAGTCAGTCATATCGAATACCGTTCCTAAACACAGATTAGATTAAAAACAATTAGTTTTATATAAGGGTTGAAAATATAATAGAAATCCGGAAGAGTAGACCCACCGGCCAGAGGCGGTCCTAACATTGAAGCGGCGCCTCTGAACAGACTTAGGAGACCGAACGCATTGGTCAGTCTATCGATTCCTAATAAGTCGACCAAAATTATTGAAGTCAGACAAATATAAGCCGCTGTTCGGTAGGAAAGACATTATTATAAGTTCAATAATATTGTTGTCGTGAATGCAATCATTAATCGAAATGACTTACAGACAAAAAAGCCAAACAGAATGCTAGCCATTAGGACAGTGTTGTATGTAATACAAAAGGGTATTCCTATCACTGATAGTCCGGTTAAGAATAAGCAATAGTTATTGATAGTCAGAGCAGTTATACGCAGCCCAGCAATGCTCCCGGTCCTATTGATTATATCACTGATCACTCCGAAGATGAGTCGGCCCACGGTATTGGAAATGCCGATCACTGATATGAGCAGTGCCGCACTATCAGCCTTAACCGGTTCCGTTCCATCTGAACAATAAGATTGAAATATTTGTGAATCATTTGTTCTTGATCAATTGAAGTGTTGTTCGGGTAAGCGTGAGTGCAATACCTTTGACCTCATTGACCGCGAACTGTGTGATGTAGACGAAGGGCACATAGAAGCCCATCATTCCGAAGACGTTGGACACCGACAGCAAAGTGAAAGCAGAGCTCTCTTTGACTAACGAGAAGTCAAGCATTTCTTTGAGTATAGACTTCATCGACGCCGGGATCTTAAACCGAAAACATTCCTTCTTTTCGGCGAAATCCGAGTCAATATTATCTTTGTTTTTGTTCTTTAGTTTGAAAAACGATAACAATTTTGAACAAAGATTTGTCTCTTTCTGTTCGACGGCTTCCTCTTTGCCCTCGGCTTCGATTAGAGCCAACTGTTGCTGAACTTTGTTTATTATATCTCTGGCAGGGATTGAGACCACACTCTGACCAATATTAGCGCTGATCCCTCCCTGAGATTCGGCGATATGTTGTAGCGATGCGTTGGCCGGAAGGGTCAGAGTAGAGCCCGAGTAGAATATGTCTCTCTTATAGAGTGGTCGCACAGCTATTGCCTGACTTTTAGTGGCCCCAGAATGTGTTGGAGTGCCGGACGAGAGGATCACCTGAACTGGTTGTGTTGGGGCGGCAGTAGTTGTCGACGACTCAGACATTGTTCGCAAACCCGTTTGTCGCCGACCGCGAAGTGTTATTTGAGAACTTCCTCCCAGACCTCTGTTGGGACCTTCAGTCGATGGCGATTGCGGTGCTATTGTTGTACTCGAAGGGAAAGTTAGTTCTCCTGATAAAGAAATGGCAGAGTCTTGTAATTGCATTTCTTGATCTGTAATCAGAGCCCAAAACAAAATTGCAAAACAAAAGCATTTTTAGCATTAAATCAAAACTTGTTAAGCGTTTGAAGCGAATGAGTGATTGTCGACAGTTATTGAGTGAACAACAGTTTGGATACCTTTCTCTTCTTCTGTAGGAGAACCTGGAACTGTTGATTCTGGGCTTGAGGTATCTGAATTCGGTACTTTCCTCTCCAGAATTGGCGACAATTGTTGTGGTTGTGGAGAGAATAACTGATCCAAACACAGAGTTGAGTGAACGCCGGGCTCTGTATTCATCATAAGCCGAGCCTTGAGTTCATCGTATTGTCCAATATCTGGACATTTGATAAAGAAATTCAAATAATGTTAAACTTGTTTATAAGGAATAGCTTTCTTGGCTAAATCTAATACCCAGTATATATTTTCTGATTTATTTATCATTAGTTTTAACTCAAATGAGTCGAGCATTTAATCAGAATTCAATTGAATGCCAAACCTTCTAATCCTTCTTTAGATTCGCTATTGTTTTGCATCATAAGAAGGAACTGACTGTTCGAGTGGGACAGCAATCGACGTCTTTTTTCCTCTGCTATTCTCTGCAGTAATGGCTTCCGAGAAGACGTTCTCGTATTGATCTCGGTTTCATCCACGACAATAGCCTCCGCGTGAACACTGAATACAACAAATAGATTATTTAATGAGAGCTCAAATTTTCATTCATTCTCCACATGTATTGTGAAAGTTATGACTTATTTATAAATAGGATTTCACTAGTTTTAAATATATGGACAATATTAGTTCAGTTAGTACTGATAGTACTGATAGTACTAGGTGACTTGAGAATGAAATTTTGTTTCAATTCTGGTTAAAGTTTGCGGCGAAATGGGGTACAAATATTGGTTGATAGTTTTGACTGAATCGTTACAATTAATAACAATGTCATCGGAACTAATAGTCAATCTAATAATATTGATATTTTTTTAATTTCTTATTTTATTCAGTTATCTATTATATAACCTTGCTCATATAAGCGAACAAGGCATGGAATCTAAAATAGTCGAAAAGTCTGGCCATAAGTATAAAAATAATAGATTTTAACTAAATTATGGTTAGATATCATACTTGAGTGGCCGCATAAGAGCTCCAAAAACAGAGCAGTGAAGGGCCAGAGCGGCCAAAATCATAAGTGTGTTCATCCAGTCCATTTTGGTCAGCAGGAATTGAGTGAACGGTGCGAACAGAAAAGCACCCACACCTGACCCACAAACTGCCAATCCTGTGGCCAACGCTCTTCTGGTCGTGAAATAATATCCGACCGAAACGATTGCCGGCAAATAAATGAGCCCAAAGCCAACGCCCCCTAAATTTGACGTTAAGTTCAACAAAATTTTTAAACCAATTGTTTCTCTGTTTCAAAGAATGTCTTAATGTCTGCGGTTTTCATATTAGTTTGCGTTGAATCCATAAACTTATGATTATTTGACGTAAACCTAAAAAACAATGTTTTTCTATTGAAATGAGAGTCAATTTCTAGTCTATAAACAATTAAAAGTCATTTCAACTCATTCTCAAAGTCGGTCGCAATTATCTGATTCGCTTAAACTAATTGATTGCCAATAATCGCAAGTTTTGTTATGAACCGCAAACATACTTAACATTAGTTTAACTGATATTAACGATTGATTTACCCATAACTCCATAGGTAAGCATAAGTACTTCGATATTGGGTGCGATCGTTGACAAAAGCAATGCAAGGAATGCAACAACACTTCCCAGAATAGTCACGAAACGACAGCCGAATTTGTTGGCCAAAGCACTGACTATCGGACCTGTGTTTTGGTGGTTCCAACAGTTTAACAGACTTTTAAAATATTTGCTTTTTATGGAAAACTCTATAAACAAGTTTACATATGGTATGCAAAGGAAAGTTTCGAAAAGAGCAAGATTATTTATGAAAAGTCCAGATATTTTATTGAAGTTATGCAAAGAATATCATCGATTCTTTAGACTAATTTTTGAAAATAATTAAAGAACATGTAAACAGTGTCACATCAAAGCCCTTCCTCTTAAGCTTAGGACTAATCGTCGACTAAATTCAATAATATTAATATTAATATAAACGAGGGGTCAAGTTGTCAGATGAGCTCACTTTACACAGTAATCACTTTTTTAATGATTAACTGTTTTGAGACTTTAAAGCTAACAATGTTTAGAAATATTGATTAATTGGCTATAATTTATAAAAATTAGTTCAAGACGTTTCGGATGGGGTATCGGATCCATGCCATTTATACAGTAGAATAGGTTCTATAGCTTATGTCCGAATCTGGAGTTTCTCATCCAAAATGTTTGCTTTACTGTAAAATTCATTTAAACATTATATGTCTCCAAAAAAAACTTTGAGAATAAGTATTATTGAGTCGAATAACCAATTGATGTAAAATTAAAAATATTAACAATCGAGGGTTCAATGGAACTGAGACACAATTAAATTATATAAAATGAGAAGCAGACCTGCTCCAAGGTAACATCCGTTCAATAGTGATCCACATAAGGCAACCTTCCCTTTAGTTGTATCGAAATGACGAACGAATTCTTCAAAAAATAAGCCGAAAGTATAGGCGATTCCATCGACAATAACGTTGCATAAGAATGAAGCCAGCACTATAACCCAACCATAACCGCCATCGGGTGCCGGATCACTGATTAAGATATGCGGTTCCTCTTCATCTTCATCGCCATCTGTTTGATCTTCCTGTTCCTCATATGGTTCAGTTAGCTCTTGATCTTCAGGGATGGCAGACAACTGTTGTACTGACGTGTGTTGTAATGAGATCTTTGAGTCACCGCTTATCGAAAGCAGCAGTTGATGGACAGGTAATTGATTACTACCTGTTATTAAATAATCAAAACTTAATATTAATCATTCATTAGTCAAACAAAAGGTATTTAAAGAATACAAAATATAAGAAAATATGCGAAAGGGCATAATTGTGATAAGAAAGGGCAAAATGTCAATCATTGCATTCTAATGGGAAAGTTGCGAAACTAAGCCATAAGCGTTCAAGCCATAAGATTCAATTATTTGATCACTGATCAGGCAAGATTTGTTCAAAGATCAATATCTAGTCCATTGTATCTGAAACTAAATATCCAAAGAGAAGACATACTAAAACAACCCGTATATTCATAAGACACTTCACTTTCAATAAAGTCATTTGCATTGAATTGCTTATTAAACTTATCAGAACATTGACGATAGACATGATCAGGTTGGCGATAGACATGATCAGGTAAGCTCAGTCTTCTTTCTAATGCTTTGTAGTTTCGATTGACTTTATTAAACATTTTGTTCACTCAAATCAAAGAATATTCAAATATTGTTTTTGGGAAAAGAATATAAATGTATTCAAATAAGAACTACTGTATTGTCGGCTTTGAGTCAATATTTATAGATATATTGAATGAATTATTGAATACACTATAAACTCATACAGACGTAGAACCAATTAAACCGAAAACATGTTAAGAATATGGATTCATGTAATGACTGATTAGCCCATATTCTACAGACTCTAAAGAATGCAAGAACTTATAGCCAATTATTGGTTGTGATCAAAAGACTTCGCAAAATGACATTGAACATAATTGGAATCAATAGACAAATCGAACGATAATAACAAAACTGAATATCTCTTTGAATTACTTTATTGGCTATCAATTCAATGGCTATTCAAAAGGCGTAACGTTTTCTTGTTTTCTGGATTTAATGATGAGTCGGAGTAAAACATAAATACAAATATTACATATCATAAGACTATTATCATAACTAATGGACAGTATATTACAGTATATACCGTACAATAAGCTGGTCATCACTTTTTATTCGCATATTTATATAATGACAATAATTGTTATCATTTAATGAAACTTTTATATTCAATCAATTGAAAGGTTTTACTGTTTTAGTAGTGTTTCTAGGCTTGCCAGGTCTCAAGGATTCACCTTGATTCTCAAGGAATAAGGGTTCTACTCAAGGCGATATGCTAGGGTATTTCCTTGAGTAACAAACCTCAAGGAAAATATATTTCCAATTTTTAAAATAAAAAAGTACTTTCTCAGCCTTTCCCTTGCCTATCCTGTTTTTAATAAAGAATTTTCTCCAGGCCTTTTCTTTCCTCCTTCTTTCGGGGAGGGGGAGGGGAAGGCAATTAATTACTAAACAATATACACCTTTTCCTAAGGAAGCGGAGCTAATAATAATTAGACTATTGATTAAAAAATATTTCTCAAGGAAAGCTCAAGGAATTTTTGGTAAAATTTAATAGATATCAAGGAATGGGGATTTGGGAGATGGCAAGCCTAAAGGTGGCCCAGGCTCAACGCTTTTACAGGCTCTGATCATTACAAACCGTTTATTATTTACCAAAATCAAATAACACTTCCTACTGAGTCATTATTCAGCCAGGAGCAATGACAAATAATAATAAATTTCAAGTTACATTTACCCCTCTATAGGCTGATCCGCACCGACAAAATTGTCTTGCATTAAAACATTATAAACTACACAGTGAAAAGTTAAGGGCGCAAAGTTTGAATCGGTTATTTCTGAAAAAAAACCGGGGGTACAAAATTGAAACTGGTCTTATTTGAAAGAGGGATAGTTAGGGTTTGATAAAAATTATATACCAAAAATATTCTTGAACGTTTCAATGAGCAAGATTAAAAAAAGGAAAAATCGATTTTTCTGTTTGAATCTTAAACTGCGCAAAAACCACAGGTGGCACAAAATTGATTTTAGTATTATTTGAAAGAGTAGTGGTTTGATAAAAAATCTTATATGAAAAGTTTCCTTGCACAATTTAAAGCGCTAGATTCGAAAAACTTCGGTGTTGTTTTTTATAAATAATCAAAATTGGAAGAAAAACATTGATAGAAAAGTAAATATTCCAGCTTTTTTGAATTGAGCGCCAATTGAATTGTTCAAGGATTTTTTCAAATAAATTTTTTATCAAACCCTAACTATCCCTCTTTCAAATAAGACCAGTTTCAATTTTGTACCCCCAGTATTTTTTCATAAATTACCGATTAAAAGTTTGCGCCCTTAACTTTTCACTGTGTATTATGATTTGCGCTAACAATGCCTACAATCCAATCGACAGAATCAGAAACTTTTAAGGCGTAATGCAGATCAGTTCCCCAGACAGAGCAATAAAGGAATTTTGATCGGTAAGACATACTAAAAACACCGATTATCACAGCTCTTCCCTTCACATATTGTACCAGTGGACTTCCGGAATCACCCTGCAGGAAAGAAATAAATTAATTTCAGACGAGATTATAAACGACTGATAGAAGCCTCGATAGAACATATGCATTATTCACAAATTATCTACGCTCTGAGTGGTGCTGCATAAAGTGAATTATTTCAGAAGTGTTTAGGAATGTATATTCAAACTCGAGTCATAGGAAGGCAAAGTCAAACTCAAGGAATGACTTCCAAATGACTTCATGGATTCCAAAAACTTGGGAATTTTGATTCCTTTGCTATATTTAAATCGATTAATATTCAAAAATAATTGAGTTTGCAATTCGAACCATATTTTTACCCAGTGTGGTTTACGAGATATTCGATTTTGCTTTAATCCTTGCACCAAGAATTAACCATTTAAGAAATTTAAGATTGTAGTGATTATGTACAGTTTAAAGCTAATTTTGTTGTTGGCGTAGCCAACTAAGTTATCTTAAATTTCTTAAAGGGTTAATTCTTAGTGCAAAGCACTGCAAAAAAGAAAATTTTGTCCGGAGAAAAATCATGTGTGGCGACTCACAACATAGGGGGTAGCCAAAACTCGTTGCCAGCGTGGTTACCAGCAGTGATTCCGAGTTTTAGCGGGAACAGGAACTCAGAGGGCGACTTGCGTCACCACAATATGTCATATGTCAGATCAAATCAGTCAAACAGCGTTAGCCGTCAATTCAGTCAATCACGTGTTAGCATAACGTGTTTATTGTTTATATGTCATAGCTCTGAAAATACAGTGTTTTGCGGCTCTTATGCCTTTGGATAACAAGT